>PVJL010015334.1:0-24705 GCA_004026885.1 Lyroderma lyra | reverse complement strand
GTGGGTAGCTCCCTGGCTGGGAATCGAACCCAGGCCGCAGCACTGACAGCACCAGCGCCGAAGCCTTAAGCCACTACACCATCAGGGAACTCCCCTGCTTTAATTTTTATTATTTCTTTTCTTCTGCTGACTTTGGGTGTTTTCTGTTCTTTTTCTAGTTCTTTAAGATGGGATGTTAGAATGTTTACTTGTGATTTTTTTCTTGTTTCTTAAAATACACCTGTAATAATATAAATTTTCCTCTTAGTATTGTTTTCGCTTTGTCCCAATAATTTTGATATGTTGTATTTTCATTGTCATTAGTTTCTAACAATTTTTAATCTCTTCTTTTATTTTTTATTTGCTCCAGTCATTTTTAAAAAGATATTGTTGAATCTCCGTGTATATGTGTGTTTTTTTCTGCTTTACTTTTACAGCTGATCTTCAATTTCAGAGCTTTGTGGTCTGAGAATACACTTGGCATTATTTCAATCTTGAATTTGCTGAGACTATTTTTGTGTCCCAGCACATGGTCTATCCTTGAGAATATTTCATGTGCACCAACAAAAAATATGTAGTCTTTTTTTTTGCTGGATGAAGCATCCTGTAAATGTCAATTATATCCAGTTGCTGTAATGTGTCATTTAAAGCTGCTATCTTTTTATTTATTTTCTGTTTGGATGATCTGTTGTTAAGTGGGTGTTTAGGTTTTCTATAATGATTGTGCTTTTGTCAATTTCTCCTTTCAGATCTGTTCATAGTTGCTTTATGTATTTTGGTGCTTCCTTATTGGGAGCATATATATTAATTAGTGCCAGGTGGTCTTCTTCTTGTAGTATTGTGCTTTTTATCACTATGTAATGACTATCTTTATCTCTTGTTATCTTTTTTAACCCGAAATTTATTTAATCAAATATCAGTATGGAAACTCCTGCTTTTCTCTGGTTACCATTTGCTTGGAGTATTGTTTTCCATCCTTCAACACTGAGTCTGTGTTTTTCCTTAGGGCTGAGGTGTGTCTCTTGGAGACAGCATACTGATGGGCTTTGTCTTTTAATCCAGTCTGCTACTCTTTGTCTTTTTATTGGTGAATTCAATCCATTAACATTTAGAATGATGATTGATATATGAGGATTTCCTATGACCATTACTTCCTTTTTAAATTTATTTTTTCTTTATTTTTGTGTCTTTTTTGTTGTCTCAATTCTATTCCATTTATTTTGATGTTTTGTTTCAGGTCAAAGAGCCTCCTTCAGCATTCCTTGAAGTCCCAGTTTTGTGCTGGCAAATTCCTTTGGCTTCTGTATGTCTGAGAAGGTCTTGATTCCTCCTTCATGTCTGAAACATAATTTTGCTGGATAATATATTAAAAGTTTCTGTCTTTTAATATTTTGAATATTTGATTCAACTCCCTCTTTGTTTGTAGAGTTTCTGCTGAGAAGTCTGATAGCCTGATGGGTTTTCCTTTAAAGGTTATAGCTTCTTCTCCTCTGCCTACCTTGAGAATTGTGTCTTTGTCTTTGATTTTTGACATCTTCAGTATAATGTGTCTTGGAGAAGATATGCTAGAGTCCAGGTACCTAGGGGACCTATTTTCTTCTTGAATTTGGGGTTCCAGATATTTCCATAAGTTTGGAAAGTCCTCATTTACTATTTGTTTGAATATAATCTCTATAGAGATTTTCCTGCCCCCTTTTCCAAGCCTCTTTTTCTAATATTGTTTTTTTCTAATGGTGTCAGAGAGTTCTTGCAGAGTTCTTTCAATCCGTTTGACTCTGTAGTCCCCATTTTCTCCTTTCTGTATTGTTTCATATCCCACTCTTCATTATCTCTAATTCTTTCCTCCATCTGTTTGGTCCTGTTTTTTGACAGTTACTTAATTTCTCACTTCTTTTATTGTATGTTTTATCTCTAGAATTTCCATCTGATTCTTGCTTATAATTTCAATTTCTTTGTTAAATTGTTCCTTTTGTTCATGAATTTCCTTTTTGAGATCATTCATCTCAGCTAGGGTGTTTTGCCAATATGTTTTCATCTATCTGAGAGCCTTCAAAACTGAAGCCTTTTATTCTATATCACTTATTTAATACATTCTTAGATTTATAAGATCATTTTCTGGATTTTTTTTCATCTTTCTGAGCAGTTTGAATCCTAAGGTATTATAGTTTTTCTCCTCACAGCCTCACTGGACACTGCAGCCTCCTATTTAGGCATTAGAGCTTTTTCTGTGACAGTTCCAAGGAGATCTCTTAATTCTCTTCCTGGTTGGTATTGCTGTAGTGTCTTTCTGTAGATCACACACTAGGTGGTGCTGGGTGGGAAGCAGTGGGAGAGAGGGGAGCTGGGTAAGCCATATATCCAGCCTTCATCTGGGCTTAGGGGAGGGGTAGTCTATGGTCACTCTGCTCCCTGTGGTTAGTCAGGAAGCTGGGAGAGAGTGGGAGGCTGATGGAATGCAAGCCAAGGATGCTTATGTTGTTTGGGGAGAGTGCCACCAGCTCAGCCTTTCTTCCTTCTCCTGAGCCTGCATTTTATCCAGGACCATGTTTCAGCATTTTAGCATTTCCAAGGCAGACACTTTCAGTTTCAAGAGTGCAGAGCTACTGCTCTGCTGCTGGGAGCCTTATTTCTGCTTAGAGCAGTTCAGATGTATTCTTTAGTCTTTTTGCCACCCAGGGTGTTGTTCCCAGATTGTGTCCATAGCACACTGCTGCTAGCTCAAACTTGCTCATGGTCTCACAGCAAGGTGCAGCATGACTCCAGTCTTGTCTCCACTCTTGTTGACAATGGTCCCCCATCCCTGCCTTACCTGGCGTCATGCTGCACCTTGACAAGTGCTCCCCGATTCCTTCCTTATTCCTTCAGTTAGCCAAGGTCGGGTTGGGTCATGATCCATCTCTGCTTCCTTCCTTCTCCTCAGCTCTCCCCACCTTTCTCTATCTTTTAGGTGTTTTCTTTCCATGTGTGGATCTCTCAGCTGTCATTGTGCCACTCAGTGGACAGGGTTGGATCCCAACCAGTTCTTCAACTGTGTTTTCTAGGAGAGATTTCAGGGTTCCTGTCTTTGGTTACCATCTTTCTAAGCTCCCTGTGTATTTTTAAAAATAATTGTGTTTATCTAAACAAAAATAACTTATAAAATAAGACATAACACATGTCTTCAGCATATCTGAGAAATATAGGATATTATGAACTTCAAATTATTTGTAAGTAGGGAAATAAATATTCAACTCCATTAGATGAGTGGAAAGAATTGAACAGACACTACAGATAGTGTGCAAAAACTGTGGTTGTTGCAGATACTTAATTTATTTCATATTTCATATATGTTTATGAAATAAACTGTTATATTAGTAGTAGTAACAAGAAAAAATTTAAAAGTAAATTGATTAAAATAATGTGTACTCCTTTAGCTATTATAGTATAAAATTTTTTTTTTATTCAGAAAAATCAGCAAAATAATTTATGTTCTATAGCCACTGGTTTTTTATTCTTATGTAAATCAATGATTGCTTAAAAACTACCACATAGTTTGAAAGGAAGATACAACATAGTCATTTTCAGGTTAAAAAAAAAGCTTAAGCAAATGAATTTAGCATTGCAGGTATCTATGAGGTGAATATAGGAGGATATTGTAGAAGTTACAATTTTAGTTTTTCTTTATTGAATCTTCAAAATAATATTCATTCATATTAATACATACTCTCATTTTTTGTGTGGAAAACACTACTTTATTAACCAAGTTTTTCAAAGCTTGTTTTACTTGCTGGTTCCTCAGGGCATCAATAAAAGTGTTCAACATGGAGACAATTGAACTGTTGAAAATAGCTACTCCTACTCAGCCATAAGAAAAGATGAAATACTGCCATTAGCGACAACATGGATGGATCTTGAGATTATCATAGATAGAAAAAGTTCAAAACCATATACATTCAGTCATATGTGGGATATGAAACTGAAAGCTACAAATGAGCTAGACAAACAAAGAACCAGAGAGTAAGGGTTGGGAAGGAGGGAGGTAGAAGAGGGTAAAGAAAGTAAAATATGTGGTGTTAGAAGGAGAATTGACTCTGGGAGGTGAGCACCCAATGCAATATATAGATGATATATTATAGAAATGTATACTTTAAACCTACATAAGTATACTAACTAATGTTATGCTAATAAATTTAATAAATAATTAATTGAAATAAAAAGAATAGCTATTCCTGTAGTTAGTGAGGCTCTTTTTTTTCCCTGAAGGTTTAACATACATAAATATACAGCTTTCATAATAGACAGAAAGGACAATCATGTGAGAGGCCTATATAGAGAAAGACTTTTTCCTCAGACTAGCAGATTAAATTCTCATAATGGTGTTATTGATGCACATGTAGGACAGAATCACTAATGCCACTGTGAAGAGCAGATAACAAAGGAAAGTAAAAGTAAATCATCTCTAAAAATCATGTTTTTTGGAACATAAAAAGAAGGTTTACTGGGTTCTATGGTAATTCTATACTTATGAGTTCTGACAATTATGTTTGTAAACTTGCCACCATGCATTTACATTGGCAGCACTGTACAAACAACTCAGTAAGGTTTGATAACATTTGTATATCTTTGTGTCTCACAGCTGTGTTTGTGTCACCCTGTCACAGTGTCTTGCTGAGTGGTATTCATTATTGTTGTATGTTTTTGTGTGCCATCATGATAATGTCAGAGGTTGAATTTGAGCAACAAACAAACATTAGATTTCTTGTTAAATTTGGCAAGAGTGGAAGTAAAATCAGGAACATGTTAGTCCAAATTTATGGGGATAATACCATGAAGAAAATGGCAGTGTACAAATAGATTAAACATTTTTCTGAGGGGAGAGAAAATGTTACTGATGAGGAAGTTAGGGTGGCTAGTAACAAGCAGAACTGATGAAAACATTGTAAAAATTCATTGAATTGCATGTCAAAATCTTCAGCTGACTGTAAGAAGCATAGATCAAATAAACATCAACAGAGAAACAGTGAGAAAAATCTTAACTGAAAATCTTAGCATGAGAAAGGTGTGTGCAAAAATGGTCCTGAAGGAGCTCACTGATGAACAAAAGCAAAGGAGAGTAGAAGTTTGCCAAGACCTTTTGCAGAGGCAAGATGATGTTTTGTGCTGTGTTATCACTGGTGATGAAACATGGATGTATCAATACAACCCTGACACAAAACATCAAACTGCACAATGGAAGTCAGCCAACTCTCTATGACCAAAAAATTCTGTCAGTTCAAATCAAGAGTCAAAATGATGTTACTAAACCTTTTTGATATCAGATGAATTGTTCATTAGGAATTTCTACCAATTGGAAAAACAATCAACAAGTTTACTTTTTGGAATGGCTGAAAAGGCTGCATGAAAAAGTTAGACAAAAATGACTTGAACTTTTTTCCAACAACTCATGGCTCTTGCATCATGACAATGCACCATGGCATTGACTATGAGGAAGTTTTCAGCCAGTACACAACTAACTGTATTGGAACACCCTCCCTACTCACCTGATATGGCCCCCAGTGACTTTTTTCTTTACCCAAAGATAAAGAAAATATTGAAAAGAAGACATTTTGATGACATTCAGAAAACAAAGACAGTTCTGATGACCATTTTAGAAAGAGTTCCAAAATTGCTTTGAAAGGTGATATCAGTGCATAGCTTCCCAAGGGGAGTACTTTGAAGGTGACCATAGTGATATTCATCAATAAAGTATGTAGTATTTTCTTAGGATAAGTTCATGTACTTAATTGTCAGACCTCATAACATTTTGAAGAATCTCCATACTGTTTTTCATAGTGTCTGTACCAGTTTACATTCCCACTGGAAGTATATGAGATTTCCTTTTTCTCCAGTTTCTCCAACATTTATTATTGTCTTGTTGATAATAGCTATTATAACTGTTGTGAGGTGACACTGCATAGTGGTTTTGACTTGCATTTCTCTGATGACTAGTGATGTTGAGCATCTTTTCATATATCTGTTGGCTATTTGTATGTGTTCTTGGGAGAAGTATCTGTTCGGGTCCTCTGCCCATTTTTTTAATTGGATTGTTTTGTTGTCATTGATGTTGAGTTTTATGAGTTCTTTATATATAAGGTCTGACAGAAGTAGCCCTCTTTTTTATGAGCTGGTAATCTATACCAAATCTTTTATTACAAAATCATAAGCATATAATTCTGTAACATAACAAAATTGTAAGTACTTAGAAAAGGGTGTTAATTCTGCTGGACCCTGTGTTTTTGGATATTACCCCTTTATCGATGGTGTTGTTTGCAAATATTCTCTCCCATTTGCTTGGTTGCCCCTTTGTTTTGTTGATGGTATCTTTTGCTGTTCAGAAGCTTTTTGGTTTGATATAGTTCCATTCATTTGTTTTTTATTTTACTTCCCCTTTGAGATCAAATTCATAAAATTCACTCTGAACCCAATATCCATAAGTTTAGTAGCTATGCTTTCTTTCTTCTATTGTTTTGCAATTTATTGTTTCTGGCCCATATTAGGTCTTTGATGTATTTTGAGTTAATTTTGGTGTATCATGAAAGACGACAGTCTTGATTCATTCTGTTGCATGTAACTTTCCAATTTTCCTGGCATCATTTATTGGAGAGGCTTTCTTTTCTTCATTGTATGTTTTTGGCTCCTTTGTTGAAAATTATTTGCCTATCTATATGTGGGTTTATTTTGGGGTTCTCATTTTGGCATAATTGGTCTCTGTGTCTGGTTTTCTGCCACTACCATGCTGTTTTGATTACTGCCACTTTGTATTGTAATTTAAAGTTAGGAAGTGTGATACCTTCAGCTTTGTTCTTTTTTCTTGGGATTGCTTTGGCTATTTAGGGTCTTTGTTGATTTCATACAAATCTGATGATTTTTTTTGTTCTATCTCTTTAAATTTGATGGAGATTGCATTAAATTTGTATATTGCTTTGAGTAATATGGGATTTTAACTGCGTTGATTCTTCCAATCCATGAATATGGAATAATTTCCACTTCTTGGTGTCTTATTTCTTTTAATAATGTCTTAGTTTCAGTACAGGTCTTTCACATCCTTTGTTAAGTTTTTTCCTAGGTATTTTATTTTACTTTTTGTTACATTGGCAAAAGAAATAGTTCTTTTCATTTCTTTTTCTGAAATTTCATTTTTAGTATGTAAGAATGCAATGAATTTTTCTACATGGACTTTTATATCCTATAACTTGATTGTATTTGTTTATTATTTCTGATATTTTTTTGGTGGAATCTTTAGGGCTTCCTATATTAAGAATCATGTTGTTTGCAAAAAAGTGGCAATTTGACTTCTTCATTCCCAATTTGGATGACTTTTTTTTTTCTCTTGCCTCATTTCTCTGGCTAGGACTTCCAATATTATGTTGAATATCAGTGGTGAGAGAGGGCATCCCTGTCTTGTTCCTGATCTTAGAAAAAAGCTTTCAGTTTTTCACCAGTAAGTATAATATTATCTGAGGGCTTGTTATATATGGTGTTTATTATGTTGAGGCACTTTCCTTCTATACACATTTTATTAAGCATTTTAATCATAAGTGGATATTTTATTTTGTCAAATGCTTTTTTTGCATCTATTGATGTAATCACATGATTTTTATCTTTTATTTTGTTTATGTGGTATATCGCATTGATCAATTTGCATGTGTTGAACCATTGTTGTGCTATTAGAATGAACTCCACTTGATCGTGATATATAGTTATATTTGATTTGTTAGTATTTTCTTAGGATTGTTGCATTTGATTTGTTAGTATTTTTTTTAGGATTTGGCATCTGTATTCATCAGAGATATCATTTGTTTGTTTGTTTGTTTGTTTTTGGTATTATCCATAGCAAGTTTTGGTATCAGGGTTATGTTGGCCTTATAAACTGAATTAGAAAGTATTGCCTCTTCTTCAATTTTTTGAAAGAGTTTCAGAAGGACAGGTATTAACTCCCCTGTGAATGTTTGGTAGAATTCACTAGTGAAACATCTGTCCTAGGCCTGGAAGGTTGCTTTTGAGGAGGTTTTGAATAATTGTTTCACTTTCCTTACTGTTAATCAATCTATTTAGATTTTCCAGTTGTTCATGATTCTGTATAAGAAGGTTATATATTTCTAAAGACTTGCCCATTTCTTCTACCCTCCTAAGCTGAACATTTATAAGGATGTATGCTCCCTTATGTTCATTGCAGCATTATTCACAGTGGCCAAGACATGATAATAACCAAAATGTCTTTTGGTAGATGATTGGATAAAGAAGATGTAGGGAGTTCCCTGGTGGTGTAGTGGCTAGGCTTCAGCACTCTCAATGCTGCAGCCTGGGTTCGATTCCCAGCCAGAGAACTATCCTCACCACCCCCCCCCCAAAAAAAAAAGAATTTAAAGAAGGTATTACATATGTGTGTATACACAATGGAATATTATTCAGCTAAAAGAAAAGATGAAATACTGCCATTTGTGACCACATAAGTGAATTGCAAGATTATCATGTTAATTGAAATAAGTCAGGCAGGAAATTTTGGGACTCATATGATTTCACTCATGTGTGGGATATGAAACTGAAAGCAGGAAGTGAACAAGACAAACAAAAACTCACAGACACAGACAATGGTTTAGTTGTTATCAGAGGGGAAGGGGGACAGGGAATGGTAGAAGATGGCAAAGGGTGTCAAATATGGAGTGATGCAAGAAGAATTGACTTTGGGTGGTGAACACACAATGCAGTATATAGGTTATGTATTATAGAATTTTTACTTGAAACCTATAGAATTTTAATAAACAATGTCACCCCAATAAATTTAATTTACAAATAATGAAAATAAAAATGTAATTGATCACTACTCATGTGACTATTTTTCCATTGTACAACTCTTGTACAATGGAAAAATAGTCACATGAAAAGTGAACAACTACATTGGAAGACCAAAACTATAACTAGAGACTAAGCGTAAGTGATGGGAAAATGGTAAGAAATTCTCCTATCCATGGACTAAAGACAAGCAGAGTGCAGATTTTCTTGTTCATGGTAGTAGTATAATAAAGAAGCTTGCAGATGGCAACAAAGCAATAAAAAGACATTGTAGTTAAAAAAATTGGACAAACTCATGAGGATAAAGAAAAATAACTGAACTAAACAATTCAAAAAGGATCATTTTCTACTTGTTATAGGAAATGATCTTGACTTTAGTAATGATTGCCCCAAAATATCTGGGGATAGAAACATGATTAAAAAGTATCATGACTGACTTATTGGGGAAGATGACTCTCAAAAAGGGACTCACTGGGAGTTCCCTGATGGTGTAGTGGCTTAAGGCTTTGGCGTTGGCGCTGTCAGTGCTGCGGCCTGGGTTCGATTCCCAGTCAGGGAGCTACCCACATACCAAAAAGCAAAAAAATAAAAAATAAAAAAAAATAAAAAAGGGACTCACCTGATATTGCCAGGCTCCCGGCCCTTTGTGCCCAAATTAGTACTAAGTGCACTACTTGTGCTAAAAACAATGTGGAACAGGTTCCTAAACAGGTTCCAGGAATTCATATCACTGGGATGGCCTCCTTTGAAGACATAGAAATTGACTGAGGTAAAGCCGTGTCGGAGCCATAAATACCTACTTGGTTTAGTCTGTGTGCACTCAAAATGGATCCAGACCTTTCCCATCCACACCGAAAAGGCACACGAGGTTGTAAAGGCCCTGCTGAGAGAAATAATACCTCACTGTGTATTTCCCCTTTCAATAGGATCAGCCAATGGACCTGCCTTTGTATCCTCTGTTGTCCAAACCATAGCAAAATTGCTGAAGACCAACTGGAAATAATACACCACTTAGAGGCCTCAAAGCTCAGGGAAAGTTGAATGCATGAACTGAACCCTCAAGACCATGCTAACTAAGTTCTGTCAGGAAAAGGACTCCTATGGGTAAACTCTTAACATGGGTCCCATGTGCTCCCAGACCCTTGGGATATTCCCCATTTGAAATCCTATGTGGGAGGCCCCCACCTATCATCAATAAGCTTAAGGATGACCCTCAACAACTAAGGGAATTAGGTCTGTCGCCCCAACTTCAGATGTTAGGAAAGACTTTTCATACAATAAGTTGGGATGTCTTGAACTGAGCCCCAATCCCTTTAGGAACCCAGGTCTACTCTCACCAGCCAGGAGATATGGTCTGGGTTAAGGACTGGAAAAAGGAACCGCTACAACCCATGTGGACAGGCCCACACATGGTTATACTATCTACTCTGACTGCTGTTAAAATTGTAGGTACAGCGCCCTGGATCCACCAAACTTGGGTCAAAAAGGCTGATGCGGGGGGCCCATCAGAGACCTGAATGACCCAAGCCAATCCTGCACGACCACTGCAAATAGCATTGTGGAAGGTATTGGATGTCCAGCCCAGGACCAAATGAAGGACACAAAGGACTTCCACTGGCAGCGCTAGGAACTCCAACCAGTGGTAGAACTGTAATGACCTGCCAGCTGCTACTCCTAGCTGGTGTCGGGATCCTGACCCTGCTCTTAGTTACTGGTTGGGGGCACCCGCCATACACTAGGACCCCGTATCCTCCAAGCTATTACCCAGTTTGTTGAAACCACAGTGAACAGGGGAACCATTGTTCAAGTACTAGCCTTGTAGGGATACCAGCTCCTGGCCTACAACCAGTTGGAGATATATGGTGATGTCCCATACACAATGTTATAAGGGCATCAAAGTGAGGGATGAAATGGAAAATTACTGACAAAGCTGTTTAATGTAAATTCTGTATGTTTAATGTAAATTCTGTAAATCCCCACTTCTGCATTCCTTTCACCAGTTGTCTAACATATGCATTTAGCTCCTGTAATCCTGCTTGCTTATCACCTGCATACCAGCCAGCCCCCATCCCAACCCTATTAGAGTCTGAAAAACCTGTTAGTCAGGGCTCAGACTTTGGAGACTGTAACTCCTCTGAGCCAGCCAATGTAATAAACTGGTTCTCCAAATCTCTGAATGCCATTTGACTTTCTCGGTTACCCATCGTGCTGCAACAGTGACACCATCAGACCAGCGGTTCTCAACATGTGGATCGCGACCCCTTTGGGGGTCAAACGACCCTTTCACAGGCGTCGCCTAAGATCATCAGAAAACACATATCAGATATTTACATTACGATTCGTAACAGTACCAAAATTACAGTTATGAAGTAGCAACGAAAATAATTTTATGGGGGTCACCACAACATGAGGAACTGTATTAAAGGGTTGTGGCATTAGGAAGATTGAGAACCACTAATCTAGACCTAAATTTTTTTTTCCTGTAGGAAGTTTTTTAACCACAAATCAATTACATTAACAGATATAGGTGTATCTAGGGTTTACATTGCTTATTGAGAGGATTGGCAGTTTGTGTTTTACAAAGATGTGTCCATTTCTTATAAATTGTCAATTTTTTTGACGTAAAGTTGTTCATAGTATTGATGGGGTTCAGAGTGGTTTACAACAGAGTATGGATTATCTTCAACTGAAGACAATCAATGCTCAACAGACTCAAGAAGAGATTTTTTTACTTCCTTCTTGACCACCTTAAATAATTTAGATAGAAAGCCTACACTAGGAAGTTACCATAGATAGCTTCAATTTACATAAATTCCCCACAGGGCAGGGCAGGCATTTGTTTAATAAATATTTGCTATTCTCATCTCCTTGTGAATTACCTTCCTCTCCTTTGAAGTCCCCTATGCCTTTCTCCTTAGCTCAGAATAGCATATAAGCCTCAATTGCCTGACTGCCTATGGGCCTCATAGTCTTATGGACACTTGTATGTACACATACAATAAAATTTAATTTTCTCCTGTTAGTCTTTCTCAAGTCAATTTAATTCTTAGACCAGACAGAAGACCTTGAAAAGTAGAGGAGAAAATTTTTCTTCTCAAAATTACATTTCTAAATTTTAAAATCAATAATTTGTGTCTTGTCATTCTTCTTTGATGTTCCTAACTAGAAATAAATTAATTATATTTATCTTTTTAAATATTGGCTTTTGTCTTTATGGTTTATTTGTTTGTTTTGTTGTTATTGTTTTCTGTGTCAAGATTTCTGCTGGGTGATGCAGTGGACATAGTATAGTCCTCAGTAAACAGTGCCAAAATAATTGGCTATTCATATGCAATGTAATGAATTTCATTTCTAGACTCAGTCCTGAGTTATATGGAAATTCATAAATTCATGAGAAAAGGAAACCTACTGTAAAACACTTGTGGTTGCTAAGTTGCCTGTATTTTCCTCTAAAAATAGATAAATGCATGGAAAGATACATTTATTTTTTCTTTCTTATACAAATAAATTTAGAGTAATTATATAAACACTGAGAGAAAATTCTTTTATAGAATAATTCTGGCTAATATAGAGAGAATAAAAGCTAAAATTAAAAAAAGCATTTTCAACACCTAATGAAGTAATAAAACACTTAATGGAAAAAGTAGTAACATTCATAAAGAAGCAAAAACCATTTAGATATGGGAAATTGGTGGCGGAACCTATATAAACTCAGTGATAATCATGGCATCATTAGGTATACGCCTCAGCATGTAATGCAATAAGATTTGCATAGAGCAAAAGCAGTAAATCAAATTCAGAAAGTGCAGTATTTTAAAGGATAATATAATAACCAATCTGCATGCATCTACACATATGTAAGCATGTACACACTAGACACAAGCAGGAAATTTTAATGTGAACTGGGCATTAGACAATGTTAAGATTTTATGTTGTTGTTTTTTGTTTATTTGTTTGTTTTGGTTAATAGTGATAGGTTTGATAATAATATAGAGTCATGTCAAATTTTTTATTACTTTATTAATCTGATAACAAATTACTTAATTATCAATTATAAGTAGTAGATATACTCTGCTGGTGCCAGATAGTACACTGGGATGAATGCAAGAAAAAAGGTGCAATCCATAACCTTAGTGATTTTATAGATCACTTAGTTTTATAGTAATATAAATAAATAATGAGAATTTTACTATTATATATAGATATGTAAATTGATTGAACTTTAGGGGAAGGATTTATTCATTGAGGATGTCCTCACAGGCTTAAAACAAGAATAAGTGTTTACCAGAATAAAAACAGAGAAAATTATATTCCAGGTAATAATCTCTTCTGAATACTATTTTCATGAAAAAAAATGACAGAAATTGAGAATAGTCATATAAAAATTATTTTCAAATTTCTACTTTTTTATAAGAAAAGAAATTTTAAGAGTTACATCAATTTTGAAAGAGATAAATTACAACATAAATTTCTTCCATGTAGTAACCACTCACAAAGTGCCAGAAGCATTATGATATCTGCATTCATATCCTATATAGTTCCTCATATTTACATGTGCTAGGCATTGTTCTAAGTTACATGAACAAAACCCCATGAACTAGGTAATTTTATCACTCATTGTCATTACACAGATGAAGAAAAAGAGGCACAAAGAGCTTAAGAATTTTTCCAGAATTACCAGGGCTTTTAACTAACAAATTCAAGATGACTCCACAAATAGTTCTCTTAACAAATATACTATACTGATCAATACATGTAACTTTCTCATGATTTTGTTTTGTTGATTACTAATACCAAAAAATGAAAAAATTAATTTCTTTGGGTTATCAAGCAAGGAAGGAGCCGAGATACCATGTCTTAATTCACAGCAACACTCAGTGAGGAAAGTAACTACAAGTGTTAAAACCATCGGTGGTTCCTTTTAAAAAAATACAAAAATAAGAGGAGTCTTGCAGACTGCACTGAACAAAAGAGATGCACATTACAAGCCAACTTATGGCTGGAAAGGGGTCCTGAACAAGGCAAAGAAAATTTAATGAAATTGTTTCACACATATCCTTCTACTTTTCCTCTTGCATCAATATCCTGCGATACTTTCTTAGGAAAAGTACAGTTAAGAGAAAGTTTCTGAAGATGTGAGGGTAAAAATATTTCCCTTTGGCAATGTTTTCATTTTAATTCAGGTAAAATTCATGTAACCTAAAATTCACCATTTTTCCATTTAAAAACCCACAGATAAGTGGTTTTTAGTATACAGTTACATGCCACTTAACAATGGAAATACATTCTGAGAAATTCATCCTTAAGTGATTTTTGTCATTGTGCAAACATCATAGAGTGCATGTACATAAACACAGATGCACAGCTTAGTACACACCTAGGCTATATGGTATAGCCTATTGCTCTTAGGCTATAAGCCTATACATGTACAACATGTTACCATATGAAAACATGGGCTTAAATCAAGCACAAGAGAAAATGATGCATTTAAGAGATACGGTAAACACAAAATGTACAAGGTTACTGGTGGCATAACACGACATACTGTTTAACAGCAAATTTTTTTATAAGTAGAAATGTACACTCTAAAATAAGCAATAAAAACTATAGCATACTAAATACATAAACCAACAATACAGGTTGTTTAATGTCATTATCAAGTATTATGTACTATATGTAATTTTATGTGCTACATTCTTATAAGACTGGCAGCGCAGTAGGTTTGTTTATATCAGCGTCACCACAAATAGTGAGTAGTGCATTGCACTGCAATGTTATGACAGCTACAATGTCACTAGCTGATAGTATTTTTTCAGCTCCATTAATCTTATGGGATCACCATCGTATACGTGGCCCATAGTTCACCTAAACGTTGTTATGTGGTGCATGACTATATTTGCAATGCTGTGTAACTATTACCATTATATAATTCCAGAACATTTTTATCACCCCAAAAGAAACTGCATACTCATTCAAGAGCCATTTTCCTATCTTCCCTCCCTCCGGCCTGAAACAACCACTAACATTTTACATAAATGGAATCACACAATATGTGATTGTGTCTGACTTCCTTCACCAGCATAATGTTTTCAAGATTCATCTTTGTTATAACATGTGTCAGTACTACATTCCTATTTATAGCTAAATAATCTTCCATTGTATGGATATACCACATTTTGTGTACCCATTCATCACTTGGAGACTATTTGAGTTATTCCCACTTTTTGGCTATTATACACAATGTTTCCATGAACATATTTGTACAAGTTTTTGTGTGAATATGTTTTCAATTCCTAGAAGTAGAATTGCTGGGTAATAAGGTAACTCTATATTTAACTTTTTGAGGAACTGCCAAACTGTTTTGCACGTAGCTACACCATTTTACATGGTGTCGAAATGTATGAGGGTTTTAATTTCTGTACAACTTGAATGACACCTGTCATTATAATATATTATTATAAGCTGTACTAGCAGTTGTGAAGTGGCATGTCATTGCAATTTTGAATTTGTATTTTCCTAATGATGACTGATTTTGAGTATTTTTTTCATGTGCTTTTTACACATTTGTATAACTTCTTTAGAGAAATGTCCACTCAAATCATTTGCCTATTTTTGTTGTTTTTATTCTTTTTTTAGTTGTAGTTATTATATATAAATCTAACCAAAGAAGTATAAAACTTGTATAAAAATGATAAAACTTTTTAAAAATGCTTTAAAGAAAACATAAATAAATGAAAAGACATCCATATTCACATATAGTAGACTTAACATTGTTAAGATGGCAATACTTCTTAAGCTGTTCTACAGGTTCAATGTTATTCTTACAAAAATTCCAACTGCTCTTTTTGCATAAGTGGGCAATCTAATCCTAAAATGTATGTGAAATTGCAAAAGACCCTGAATAGTCAAAATAATACTGAAAAAGAAACAAATAAAAAATGAGATATTTTCTAATTTTAAAACTTATTATAAAGCTACAGTAATCAAGACAGTGTAATACTGCATAACAATAAACATAAAGATCAATGAAATAGAATTGAGAATCTTATAATAGAAACATACATTTTTAGATAATTTATTTTTAACAGGGATGCCAAGACTATTGAATAGAGAAATAATAGTCTTTTCAATAAAGCATGTTGTGATAACTGGATATCTACATGCAAAGAAAACTTCTATGTATACCTCACACCATATGCAAAAGTCAACTCAAAAGAAATCAAAGACCTTAATATGAGCACAAAGACTACAAATTTCTTAGAAGAAACCCTAGGGATAAATATTTGTAACTTTGGATTAGGTAGTGGTTTCTTAAATATGACACCAAAAGCACAAGTAACAAAAGAAAACATAGATAAATTTGTCTTCATCAAAATTATAACTTTTGTGATCAAAGGACACTGTCAAGAAAAAAGTGAAAATACAACTCTAAGAATGTAAAATAATGTTTATAAATCATACACGCACACATACATAAATATATAAAATAAATGAGTGGGTTAGGGAGGGGAGAAAGGGGAGGGGGTGGGAGAGGAGGGTGGGAAGCTAAATATAAGGGGATGGAAAGAGAAGTCACATTAGGTGGTGAACTTATTATACATCAAGTTGACAATGCACTGTAGAATTGTATGCCTGAAACCTATGTAATCCTTGCTAACAGATGTCACCCCAATAAGTCTAACAATAAAAATGAATTTAAAAAATATATATATAAAATAAGGGCCTAGTAGTTTTTAAAGAGCTTATTGGAAAGCAAACTCTGTGTGATGGAGGCTTTCAGCGCTTTGACTATAATAACATGAGCTCACTCCCTTCAATTTGGCATAGAAAAGGAGATGAAAAACAGTGAAGACTTAAGAATTATAATATGAATCAGAACACAAATCTGAACTTAAATTATTTATATTCAGGGCCACATGGATAATCACATCATCAAATATCATACCCTAATAATAAAAACTGTATTTCTCTAGTGGCATATTATATCCAATATGGAACTCTATATATTTTAGGGATTTCCTTGTGGGTCATTTTTTAAATCTGACGGATATCAATACTTCTCCTATCTTGAAAGGTATTAAATATATGAATGAGTATGTGCAGGAGTGGGAGTCCCAAGAAAAATCAACTCATTTCTTAAAAAAGCTCCTTTCATTTATTTCATGTATCCAAATATTTGACAGTTCCCTTTAGTCTGTTATCCAAAATACATCTGGAGCCATCTTCCAAACCTTCAGATGCATTGCCACTGTCACAATTTAACTCTCAAATAACTCATTTAATTTAAAACATTAGCCCTCTAACTGGTCTTCCTGACTCTAACATCTAAAAATGCATTCTCAATACAGTTAACAGAATATTCTTTCTAAAACAAACACCTGACCACAAAGAGTCTTAGATTAAAAAGAAAACTCATATGAACCACCTGCCTCAGAATCTACATCCATGTTTCTATATTGTAACTCCAGCTAAACTGAAAATATGTTATAGGAATGAGAATATGGGCTTTGATTTAAGTAAGTTAATCAAGTAGTTGATTCTGATTCACTCTAAATTTTCATGTCTATAGAACCTACCAGATAAAGTCTTGGTACATTTTAGGATATACAAGCTTTTTATGATTTGAAGCCTAACTTTTATTTTTCTTTTCTTGTTGAATACTATCTCAACTGAAGGAACATTTTACCCCAAGAGCAGCTAACATTTATTGAGCTTTCTGCCCAGGCCAGATGCAGATCTAGAATCACTTTATACAAACTGTCTTATTTCATTCTTAAAATAACCTTATAAATAAGTATTATTATTATTATTATATCTATTTTACAACTGGAAAAACATAGCAACAAAGAATTTGGGAAACTTGATTAGGCTAACATGTAGATCTGGATTTAAAATCCGGCTGCCTGGCTCAAAAGTCTATACTGTGAATTATCAGGCTTGTGATATTAACCATTGATATTTGAAGCACTTCCTGTAACCTAATGGTAGTTTATGTTGTTATACTCATAGCTATTAAATTCTCTTATGATTAATATAATAATAAAATGTATTTTATTAATAGAATTAATAATATAATTATATATTTTATTGATATAATTAATAAAATAGTTTTTGAGGTCAATACAATGTTTTACAGAATAAATGAAATGTAATATTTGTGTTGATAACTTGAAGAAAGAACTCTTACTATGGCATAGAAAGGAATGTTAATTATAAAGAGAAGTAGGAAAGAAAGGTGCATTGTGCTAGAAGTTTGGATGAAAGTGTTATGATAAAGCTAACAATTGAAGGACAGTTTAAGTAAACTTAAAAAATGCATTAAAAATTTTATTTACTTTTTTCTCCAAGATTTTAAAATAAAATTCCTCACTCATTTTTTGAAGAAAAAGAAAATCTTTTGGAGTGTGTCCTTGAAGGCTTGTTTCACTTGCTGGTTCCTTAGAGTGTAAATGAAAGGGTTTAATAAAGGGGCAACTGAGGTATAGATAACAGCTACACACTTGGATAAAGTCACCCTTTCCTTTGCTGATGGCTTCATATAAATAAAGATACAGCTACCATAAGTAAGGGAGACTACAATCATATGAGAAGAACAAGTGGAAAAAGCCTTTGTTCTCTTCTGAGCAGAAGGAATCTTTACAATGGTCTTGATAATATATGTGTAGGAAAGAATCACTAACAGCAATGTGACCACAAGCGTTACAGCAGACAAAACAAATGAAACCAATTCTAGGAAATGAGTGTCTGTGCAAGAAATCTGCAGCACAGGGGAAGTGTCACATATGAAATGATCAATGACTTTGGAAGCACAGAATTCCAGTTTCAGTCCCAAGACCAATGGTGGAAAGGTAATCAGAAAGCCAGCTGTCCATGAACTGAGTACAAGTTGGTAACACACTTTGCTGCTCATAATGATTGGATAATGTAGGGGTTTGCAAATTGCTACATAACGGTCAAAAGACATTGCAGTCAGTAGGTAAAATTCTGTAACTCCCAGTAAGAGGAAAAAGAATAATTGAGATGCGCAGTCATTGTAGGATATAATTTTGTCTTTAGTCACGATGGTTATCAGGAATCTGGGAATACAGATTGTTGTTAATGAAACCTCCAAGAAGGAGAAATTTCGGAGGAAAAAATACATAGGAGTCTTGAGGCGGGGATCCAGTAAGGTAAGGAGGATGATGGAAAGGTTCCCCATCACACTAAACATATAGTTTAGAAAGAGAAATATAAAAATCACTATTTGCAGTTGTGGGTCATCAGTCAGCCCTAGGAGAATGAACTCTATTTCTCTTGATTGGTTCTTCATTTCAGATTTGAATCCTATAAATAGACACAGGAAACAACTCCAAAAGGGAAAATAACAGGAATTAAAAACAATCTACAGACGTTAAAAACATATTTAGGAATGTAAACAAGTTTAAAATGTTGGTCCAATTTAAGAAGACAGACGATACCTACAATTACATAATACATCAACCTAAGCAGTCTCTAGTTCCATTTAAGCCACAGTTATTTTTACACTACTAAATTCTTTTTTCCTATATGAACTTGAAGGATAATTTAAATATGAGTTGATTATTTCCTGATGAGCTGAATTTTGATTAAATGTTTTATATGGAGAAAACATGAATATGACTCAAAGTGTATTTTCGATATATTTTTCCTAAATTATTGAAAAAGTATAACATATAGATAATTATACCAGTGTCATTTGCAACGCTTATTCAAAAACTCTTAGTTCATCAAAATGCTTTTTAAATATGTCAGATTTTCCCTTCACTGGAACTCAAGCAACTGTGAAGCAATGGCAAAATATCAAAGAAATAATACATTAAGTAAAAATTAAAATAAAATCAATTTCTAGGGGAAATGTAAGTTTAAACTTGGCACTCAGCTGCACATTATGCAAAACCTGACTGTATGAGCGGCATAGGACCTGAAAACAAACTGATATTCGTTCCTTTTTCAAGAAAGTTGCACGCAAATTTGCCAGTACAGGATCATCTACTGATGTAGGCCCAAAACCATCCACACCCACTTCTCCTGATCTGTCCTTACTACGTCTTCAGATCCTGACAATCCTGATGCAGACTCTACCCAGTATACTCTGTATCTCTACTGTAACAGTTTTAAGTGTGTATGTGTGTGTTATTTTCTAAGCTACTTGAAGTTAAAAAATTATGTTGTGAAATTCATTAAGTTGACAAGTTTATTGACTGCCATTTAACCAAAATTACACACACTGTATATTCACAAAACAGTTTTTATAATAAAACTGTTACATTAAATAAGTTTGTCATTATTTGTCTTAATTTGCTTTTAATTATGGCATTTCAATAGTAATATCAAGGCAATACAGAATTTATAGTATGGTATGGTATGGGGTATAGTATTAATTAGGCCTTTTTAATAGTAACCCTCAAGCAACAAGAAACTACATTTATCTTCCATCTAACAATCCCTATGGGTGTGGGTTAACTGAGCAGCTACTGTATATAGAACATACAGAAATAATAACCATTTTGTATTTTCTCTATGATTGAAATATTCTAATATATACCATTAGTTATTTTGTCCCAGTATAGTACTTCTCCATTGTTCTTGTATCTCATTTCACTTAATTATTACTTTAGTTTCAAATACATCAGTTTTCTCATAATCAGTTCCATTGTATCAGAAGTTTTGATGATTCAATCTACATAAAAAAATATAAAAATATGTAACAATTCAAAAGTCAGTGGATAGTACCTGACATATACTTGCAGAATTGTTTTCATTTACAATCTACATATTTATTCTAAATTATAAGTGACTTACCATGATAGGATTAATGATGTAATTTCCCCCCTATGGAAATATGGTGAAAGCATGAGTCAAAAATAATTAATAAATATCTCCCCCAATAGTATTATAAAATATCCAAAATGTTCAAGAAAAAATTTAATTTTGATGCTTTTCTGGAGAAGGACTCAAAACAGAAATGCAATCTGAAAATCATATATATATACATCTGCTATTATTTTCCACTTTCATTCACACTCATTAAAATCATAAGACCTAGATATTACAGATAACTCATTTGGAATTCCCTTTTTTTAGCAGATAAGATTTATTTTCTGTTTTTTCTAATATATTTAAGTAAAAAACAATCTCCATAAAGTTTTAAATGAAAATGTGATGCTTTAAATGAAAATGTGTTTTGGGAAATATCTCAGATGAAAAGAACACAAATTTTGTAATAACAAATTACTGCTTCCAATTGTACACCAACAAAAGCCACAGTTTTATCATTTAGCTCATAAGATACACAAGGGAATTAATTGAAATAAAAATAAAGAAGAAATGTCCTCTGGAGACCAATGACAGGACAAACCAATTATGAAAAAAAAAAGTAAGAAAACAAAATAAGAAGAAAATAAAAATCACTGTGAATTGCTTTAGCTACAAAACTGAAGGACTTTCTCCCAAAAGAGAACTAGAAATAGTTTAAACTCTATATTTAATTCCAGCAAGAATTTTAGATATTCCACTGGGACAAAATGGCCAATTCTACTGGTAAGAAGGTTTATCCTAAAAAGGAACCTCTCTCATTTCCATTAGTTAATATGTTAGGATCCTATTAACTTGATTGTGACCCACCTCCATAATTGGGATGGGGGAAGCAGAACCTAAATGTTCCTGTTTCCCCATTATTTTAAAACAATATAAAAAATTTTAAAAAAGAAATACACAATGTGGATATTTTATTCTTAAAGTATTTAATGGTTCTTCTGCTACTCAATATAGTAATGTATATATGACAAAAAAAATTCTACTAGATAAGCACAATACAACCATAATTATCAGAATGTTAACATTGATACATTATTAACATGTAATTCTCTAATCCTATTCAAGTTTCACCAATTGTCCCAAAGTTTTCCTTTATAGAAAAGAGAATACAGCTTAAAATATGTTTTGTTTAATTGTCATATTTTTAGTGTGCTTTAATTAGGACTAGTTTCCTAGTATCTCCTTAATTTTCAAGAACATTGCTGAAAATTATTTTTTTTAATTATGTATTATGTCCCTCAATTTTGGTCTGAAGTTCCTGCATCATTATATTCAATTAATTAATCTTTGGCAGGAATAACATGGAAGTGATGATGTCTTCTCATGAAATCTGATCAAGCATCACACTATTTCATTTTTTCCCATTATTGATTATGTTTCCTTTTATTTCTTTTTTTTTTTGTATCTTTTATTTTATTTTTATTTTTTTTGCTTTTTTTTTGGTATGTGGGTAGCTCCCTGACTGGGAATCGAACCCAGGCCGCAGCGCTGACAGCACCAGCGCTGAAGCCTTAAGCCACTACACCATCAGGGAACTCCTCCTTTTATTTCTTGATTAATGTAGGTATTTATAGGATTGTCCACCATAAAGCTACTTTTTAATGTTTGTAATTAGTATTTTGTATAGATAACTTGAATACTATATATCTTAATCTTTGTAAAATTTTCAATATACTAATATAAATTAATTACTTTACATTATTACTGACTCATGGTTTCCATCTTTATTCATTATTATTATTTATTTTGATGCCAAATTGCCCCATATTTGGCCACTGTAAGAAGGGTCTGCCTACTAGTTTTTCTCAATTCAAAATTAGAGGTGTTCACCAAGTCTCCTCTGATGTGCCCTATCTCTGCCTCCCTGCACCCAAGAATCAAAAACCACCGAGCTTTGCTATTTCTCAGTCATCACTCCTTTTTATTTTATCTTTATTTAATTTACTGGGGTGACATTGGTTAGTAAAGTTACATAGGTTTCAAGTGTGTAATTCTTAATAAATCATCTATGTGCTGTATTGTGTATTCACCACCCAGAGTTAGTTTTGCTTTCATCACCATATATTTGAACCCCTCCCCATCCTCCAACATCACCCTCTTGCCTTACGCTTTGGCAACCACTATCATCTATGTCCATGTGTTTCTCCTTCTTTCTTTGCCTTGTTCCTCTGATGTTTTCAGTGAAATCATATGATTCTCAATTTTTCTATCTGACTTATTTTGCTTAGCATGATAATCCTCACTTCTGAATCAGCATTTTCTTTAGGTAAAGGAGACCCAAAGGCCAATCTTCTTTTCTGGATCTCTATTCTATGTATAGTGCACTGATAATTCTTCCCTATTTTTTTACTATCATTTTAAAATTAAATTTATTGGGGTGACATTGGTTAGCAAAATTACATAGGCTCCAGGTGTATAGTTCTTTATCATCTATGTATTGCCTTGTGTGTTCACCACCCAGAGTCATTTCTGCTTCCATCGCCATATATTTGAATCCCTCTCCCTTACCACCCCCACCCCCCTTTCCCTCTGGCAACTATTAAACTACTGTCAGTGTCCAAGAATTTTTTTTTCTATTTTGATAGCTCATCTATTCTGTTCTTTAAGCCACAAAGAAGAATAAAATCTTACCTTTTGCAACACCATGGGTGGAACTAGAAGATATCATGCTAAGTGAAATAAGCCGCCTGAAAAAGACAAATACCATATGATCTTACTTATGTGTGGAATCTAAAGAGCAGAATTCTTCCCTATTTTATCTCTTCAATTAATGTTAAACACTTGTTTTGTATATTTCCCAGTCATTTCAGCTATTTTGCATGTGGGATTTGATATATATTTAGAGTTTTCTGGAATTTATATATATTCAATATTTTTTCATAAGTAATGCTAAATATTTTCCTAAGTAGAAAAAAAGTCAAAACACATCTTCAGATGTCTCACACTTTGTAAAATTCAGCTAGTTTTATGTAGGTTGTTTATCTATTCCTTATGGTTTTATGAGGTGTTTTTATGCAGTGCAGATACTAATCATTTTTGGCCGTAAATATTGCCTCTTGATTTGTGCCTTCTAATTTCATCACTTTTGGTTGTGTTTTGAAACCCTCATAGCTACATCTGTTCCTAAAATACCTTTAAGCTCTAGTTCTTAAAAAATGATTTTGCCACATACACATGTCTAATTTTACCATTATTTTCTCCATATTTTAAAGATGTCATTAAATTATCTTTGTATCACAAAATTGCTGTTGAATTATTATTCACCGTATGTAGCTAGTCTATCTTTACTTTCTGACTGCCCTTAAGATTGTCTCTTGGGAATTCACTTAACAAAGAACGTGACAGACTTATACACAGAAAACTATAAGACACTTTTGAAAGAAATTGGAACAGACTTGAAGAGGTGGAAAAATATCCTTTGTTCATGGATAGGAAGACTTAGCATTGTTAAAATGGCCATTCTGCCCAAAGCAATCTACAGATTTAATGCAATACCCATCAAAATCCCACAATCATACTTTCGTGAAATAGATAAAAGAATTATTAGATTTGTATGGAACCATAAAAGACCTCGAATTGCCAAAGCAATACTACATAAAAAGAATAAGGCTGGTGGCATCAATAGTCAAAACAGCTTGGTACTGGCAGAAGAACAGAAATAGAGACCAATGGAATAGAACTGAAAACCCAGAAATAAACCCACAAATATATGGACAAATAATTTTCGATAAAGGAGCAAAGAACATACAATGGGAAAAAGACAGCTCTTTAGTAGGTGGTGCTGGGAAAACTGGAAAAACATATGCAAAAGAATGAACCTGAGCTGTGAACTCTCTCCATATACAAAAATTAATTCAAAATGGATTAAAGACCTTCATATCAGACCTGCAACAATAAACTGTATAGAAGAAGACATAGGTACTAAACTTATAGACCTAGGACTCAAGGAAGACTTCATGAACCTGTCCTCAAAGGCAAGGGAAGTAAAAGCAAAAATAAATGAATGGGATTATATCAAACTAAAAAGCTTCTGCACAGCAAAAGAAACCATCAACAAGGCAAAGAGACAGCCAACTGAAT
>PVJL010015333.1:0-24715 GCA_004026885.1 Lyroderma lyra | reverse complement strand
GGAAGCAGGCCGGCTGCCTTCCTATGGCAGGGTGAGACCCACAGCTTTGGACTGGTGTGCACGCCTGCTCATGCGCCCCTGGGTCCTAAAGGCAGTGCGAGCCCGCAGACTCTGCCCCAACATTTGGCCACGGAAGCAGGCCCAGGAAGAAAGGCAGATTTGATAGCATTCGCCCCAGCCAACAGGAGCAGCGTTGGCCCGCATCACTCAGCTTCCCCAGCATAGGGCAGAAGGTGGAGCTGCCCCGGTGTGCCTTTTGTTGGCCTCTCCCCTTTCCTACAACCTTCCCAAACAACTAACTAACTGCAGGAAGCGGAGGGACCATGATAGATGTGCGCTGCCTCCAAACATAGCAGGAGACCAGAAATAAGAGATACACAGGCCCTCTCTCTCCCAAAACTTGCCCTGCCCAGTACCACCTCGTGTCTGCCCTACAGCAAGACACCACAAAAGTACCAATCTGGGCTCCTGGGCACTACTGAACATAACACCCTCATGTCAAAGAGGAAGAACCCAGCAGACAGGATGAATTCCTTAAAAACTAAAACTCCTCAGAAAGAACAGGACATTTATCAAGACAGCTTCTTAGACCTAGACTTTCCAAATTAAGTGACAGAGAATTTAAAGTAGCCATTCTAAAGGCTGTGAGAAAAATGAAAACATACTGCCAGAGCACCATGGCTGACATAAACAACATAAAAAAGGACATGAATGAAATAAAAAAGGAACTTCATGAACAAAAGGAACAATTTAACAAAGAAATTCAAAACATAAGGAAGATTGAGATGGAAATGCAAGAGATAAATAATACAATAAAAGAAGTGAGAAATGAAATAACTGCCATAGGAAATAGGGCCAACCACATGGAGGAAAGAATTAGTGATATTGAAGAGCACAACATGGAAACAGCTAAGAAAGAGGAAGAGAGGGAATACAGAACTAAAAGGATTATAAGAACCCTACAAGAACTATCTGACTCCATGAGAGAAAACAACATCAGGATAATAGGAATAGAAGAAGGGGTAGAGCATTCTACAGAGAGCATACTCAAACAAATAGTAGATGAGAACTTTCCAAACCTATGGAAAGATCTGGAACCCCAAGTTCAAGAAGAAAACAGGTCCTCTACATACCTGGACCCCAACAGATCTTCTCCAAGACTCATGGTACTAGAGATGTCCAAAACTAAAGACAAAGAGACAATTCTCAAGGCAGCCAGGAAAAAAAGAACTATAACCTTTAGAGGAAAACCCATCAGGCTGATATCAGATTTCTCAGCAGAAACTCTGCAAGCCAGGAGGGAGTGGAATCCAATATTCAAAAATTGAAAAGAGAGGAACTTACAGCCAAGAATAAATTATCAAGCAAAATAATCTTTCAGATATGAAGGTGGTATAAAGACCTTCTCAGACACACAGAAGCTGAGGGAATTTGCCAGCACTCCAAGAAATACTGAAGGAGGCTCTTCGACCTGAAACAAAACATCAGGAAAAATGGAATAAAGTTGGGGCAACAAGAAAGAAACAAAAATAAAACAAAAACAAACAAAGAAATAAGTAATGGCTACAGGAAATTCTCACATATCGATCATCACTCTAAATGTTAATGGACTGAATTCACCAATAAAAAGAGACAGAGTAGCAGACTGGATTAAAAAACAGAACCCATCCATATGCTGTCTCCAAGAAACACACTTCAGCCATAAGGACAAACACAGACTCAGAGGGAAAGGATGGGAAACAATACTTCAAGCAAATGGTAACCAGAGAAAAGCAGGAGTTGCCATACTGATAGCTAATGAAATAAACTTCAGGTTAAAAAAGATAGTAAAAGACAAGGAGGGACATTACATAACGATAAAAGGCACAATACAACAACAAGAAGACTTGACACTAATTAATATATATGCTCCCAACCAGGATGCACCAAAATATACAAAGAAACTACTAACAGATTTGAAAGGAGGAACTGATGAACACACAATCATTGTGGGAGACTTAAACACCCCGCTAACAGTCATGGACAGATCATCCAAACAGAAAATAAATAAGGAAACAACAGCTCTAAATGACACATTACAACAATTGGACATCATTGACATTTACAGGACACTTCATCCAGCAAAAAGAGACTATTCCTTCTTTTCTAGTGCACATGGAACATTCTCAAGGATAGACCATATGCTGGGACACAAAAGTAGCCTCAGCAAATTCAAGAAGATCGAAATCATACCAAGTGTATTCTCAGACCACAAAGCTTTGAAATTGGAGATCAATTGTAAAAGGAAAGCAAAAAGAAGCACATATACATGGAGATTAAACCACAGCTTATTAAAAAAGAACTGGATAAAAGTACAAATAAAAGATGAGGTTAAAAATATATACAGAAACTAATGACAATGAAAATACAAACTATGAGAATTATTGGGATACAGCAAAAGTGGTAGTAAGAGGGAAATTTATATCACTACAGGCCTATCTTAAGAAACAAGAGAAATCACAAGTAAACATCTTAACATCCCATCTTAAAGAACTAGAAAAAGAAGGGCAGACAAAACCCAAAGTCAGCAGAAGGAAAGAAATAATAAAAAGTAAAGCAGAGCTAAACCAATTAGAGAACAGAAAGACAATAGAAAAAATTAATATTACGAAGAGCTGGTTCTTTGAGAAAGTCAACAAAATTGACAAACCCCTGGTGAGACTAATCAAAGGACGAAAGGAAAGGACACAGATATCCAAAATTAGAAATGAAAGGGGAGAAATTACCACTGATATCACAGAAATACAAAGGATTATAACAAAATATTATGAAGAACTTTATGCCACTAAATTTAACAACCTAGAAGAAATGGACAAGTTTCTAGAAACTTATAGCCTACCTAGATTGAACCAACAAGAATTGGATAATCTAAATAGACCAATTGATAGTGAAGAGATTAAAACGACTATCCATAATCTCCCTACAGGCAAAAGCCCTGGACCAGATGGTTTCACCAATGAGTTTTACCAAGCATTCAAAGAACAATTAACACCTATCCTCCTCAGACTCTTCCAAAAAATTGAAGAGGAAGCAATACTTCCTAACTCGTTCTATGAGGCCAACATTACTCTAATACCAAAGCCTGGCAAAGACAACACAAAGAAAGAAAACTATAGACCAATATCTCTGATGAACACAGATGGAAAAAATCCTAAACAAAATATTAGCAAATAGAATACAACAATGCATCAAAAGATCATACATCAAGATCAAGTGGGATTCATCCCAGGAGCACAAGGATGGTTCAACATACGAAAATCAATCAATGTGATACACCACATAAACAAAATCAAAGATAAAGACCATGTGGTCATTTCAATTGATGCAGAAAAAGCTTCCGACAAGATACAGCATCCATTTATGATCAAAACACTAAATCAAATTGGTATAGAAGGAAAGTATCTCAACATAATAAAGGCCATATATGACAAGCCCTCGGCTAACATCATACTGAATGGGGAAAAGCTGAAACCTATTCCCCTAAAATCAGGAATGAGACAGGGATGCCCCCTGTCACCACTGCTATTTAATATAGTACTGGAAGTTCTAGCCACAGCAATCAGGCAAGAGAAAGGAATCAAAGGTATCCATATTGGGAAAAAAGAGGTCAAATTGTCACTATTTGCGGATGACATGATCCTTTATATAAAAAATTCCAAAGATTCTACCAGGAAACTATTAGAAACAATAAACGAATATAGTAAAGTTGCAGGATACAAAATCAATGTAAAAAATCAACATCATTCCTATGTACAAACAATGAATCCACAGCAAAAGAAATGAGGGAGTCAACTCCCTTTGCTATCACAACAAAAAGAATGAAATACCTGGGAATTAACAAAGAACTTGACAGATTTATATGGAAAACTATAAGACACTTTTGAAAGAAGTTGAAACAGACTTTGAGAGGTGGAAAAATATTCCCTGTTCATGGATAGGAAGATTTAACATTGTTACAATGAATTGTTACCATTCTGCCCAAAGCAATCTACAGATTTAATGCAATACCCATCAAAATCCCACAATCACACTTTCGTGAAATAGATAAAAGAATTAGTCAATTTATAGGGAACCATAAAAGACCTCGAATTGCCAAAGCAATACTAAATAAAAAGAATAAGGTTGGTGGCATTACATTCCCGGACTTCAATTTATATTACAAAGCATCAATAGTCAAAACAGCGTGGTACTGACAGAAGAAGAGAAATATAGACCAATGGAATAGAACTGAAAACCCAGAAATAAACCCACAAATTTATGGACAAATAATTTTCGATAAAGGAGCAAAAAACATACAATGGGGAAAAGACAGCCTCTTTAGTAGGTGGTGCTGGGAAAACTAGAAAAACATATGCAAAAGAATGAACTTGAGCTGTGAACTCCCTCCATATACAAAAATTAACTCGAAATGGATTAAAGACCTTCATATCAGACCTGCAACAATAAACTGTATAGAAGAAGACATTGGTACTAAACTTATAGACCTAGGACTCAAGGAGGACTTCATGAACCTGACCTCAAAGGCAAGGGAAGTAAAAGCACAAACAAATGAATGCGATTATATCAAACTAAAAAGCTTCTGCACAGCAAAAGAAACCATCAACAAGGCAAAGAGACAGCCAACTGAATGGGAGAACATATTTGCAAATAACGCATCGGAGAAGGGTCTAATATCTAAAATATATAAAGAACTAATAAGACTTAACAACAAAAAATCAAACAATGCAATTAAAAAGTGGGCAGAAGAACTAAACAGACACTTCTCCCATGAGGAAATACAAATGGCCAGCAGACATATGAAAAAATGCTCATCCTCATTAGCTATCAGGGAAATGCAAATCAAAACCACAATGAGATACCAACTCACACCTGTTAGAATGGCTGTTATCAACAAGACAAGGAATAACAAGTGCTGGAGAGGGTGTGGAGAGAAAGGAACTCTCACACACTGCTGGTGGGAGTGCAAACTGGTACAACCACTGTGGAAGACAGTGTGGAGGTTCCTCAGAAAATTGGGAATGGAGTTAGCATTTGACCCAGCAATCCCACTTCTGGGGATCTACCCAAAAGACTTGAAAACTTTAGTCCGCGAAGACTTATGTACCCCAATATTCATTGCAGCGCTGTTCACGGTGGCCAAAACATGGAAACAACCCAAGTGCCCTGCGACAGATGACTGGATAAAGAAGCTGTGGTACATATACACAATGGAATATTACTCAGCTGTAAGAAAAGATGAAATATTGTCATGTGCAACAAAAAGGATGGACCTGGAGATCATCATGCTTAGTGAAATAAGCCAGACAGAAAAAACAAAGAACTGTATGACTTCACTCATATGCGGAATATAAAACTGAAAGCAACAAAGAGAAAAGAAATGACAAACAAACAAACAACCCATGGACACAATCAAAAGTTCAATGTTTATTTGGGAACGAGTGGGTTAGGGAGGGGAGGAAGGGGAGGGGGTGGGAGAGGAGGGAGGGGAAGTTAAATATAAGGTGATGGAAAGAGAACTCACACTGGGTGATGAACTTATTATACAACAAGTTGACAATGCACTGTAAAATTGTATGCCTGAAACCTATGTAATTCTTGCTAACAGATGTCAATAAGTCTAACAATAAAAAATGAATTAAAAAAAAAAGAAATGGAAGATATAAATATGAGACTGGAAAAAAAATCACAATAAATTGTATCTGACAATATGTTTCTATAAACAGAAAAAAGATATATAAAATCCATATATGATAGTCCATAAAGTAAATAAACAATTGAGTTTTCATACATCAGCAATAACAAATTTATAATACTGTAAAAATAATAAATCTCCTTTTCCATAATACAATATAGAAAATAAAAAATAAATTTAACAAGAACTATGAAAATCTACATGAAGAAAATTATGCAACATTGCAGACGGGTATAAGACCAAAATGTGAAGCCATGTGTTACTACTGAATGGGAAAACCTAAGAGCTCACTGACACAAATTCTCACAATAATCCGCAAATCTAATGTAATCTAGTGTAAATCTAATCAAGCCCCAAAATATTTGGAAAAGAATAATAAAGGAGTATGCTGTGCTGAGTACCAAAATATACTTTAGAGCTATAATAATTAATTGGTAGTCCTCAACTCAGGGATAGAAAGTTAAAGGAAACAGAATAGAGTCCAAAAATAAGCCTTCACTTAATATCCAGAATTCAAAAAATGTTGATACTAACAATTTTTGCCCGTTTCCTCATTACTTTTATGTAGGAGACAATTTTCAAAGTTTCATACTCCACCATTTTACAGATATAACTCCTTAAGTACAATTTAAAACCAGTCTTCTAAATGTGGATGGTATCTGAGGAAATCAATAAAGTAATGATTTAAAAGTTCTAAATGTCATATAACTCCAAAATCCACTCACAGATTTTGTTAAAACTTAGGTATCTTTTTACCTAAGTATTTCTGGATTCCTTGCAGTTTTCTATATTTCAAAGTTAACTTCTCTTGCTCAGTGTTCTTATAAAATATTCATAAAAAATTTTATCCTATCTACCTCAAACTGTTTCTTTGATGGCTTAATATAATACAGGACATGAAACTCATTGGAAAATGTACATGTACTATGACATGTAAGATGGCATTATTAACAGACTTCAAAGTTTTTTCTGCTGGATATAGGTTTTGAGCATAAAACACACTTGGCCCTTGAACAACATGAATTTGAACTTCTTGGGTCCACCTACCTGTGGAATTTTTTCAATAAATAATGTAAACACATTTTCTCTTCCTTATGATGTTCTTAATAAACTTGTATTTTCTCTAGCCTACTTTATAATAAGAATATAGTATATATAGCATATAAAATGTGTTATCAGTAAGGCTGCCGGTCTACAGTAGCTATTAGTAGTTAAGTTTTGGGGAAGTCAAAGGTTATATCCAAATTTTTTACTCTATAGTCTCAGTGCCCCTAACCCTCACATTGTTCAATGGTCAATTGTAGCACTTTTCTGAAGAGTAGGACCATGACACCCAAATCTCAAGCAACAATATTTTGATGGTACAATTCAGTAGGGGAGATGATTTAGAAATATTTATCATAAAACTAATATTTGTGGAAGATGGTCTTAGCATCTGAGAAAGGAAATAAAAAATAGGAGAGGAAAGAGGATCTATAGTGTATTTTTACATCTTTATAATTACTCAAATATTTATTATTTAATACCATAAAAATAATTACATGAAAGATTTTAGCATCTTTCAAGTTCTGATCTGTTTCAAGAGAAAGAAAGAAAGAGAAGAAGGAAAAGAAAGAAAAAAATTATTGAAAAATACTTAAACATAATTATTGGTATCAAATATTGCAATTAAATGGTCATGACCTAAGTAGCAATTTTTACTTTGGAAATTTTTAATGTTACTTTATGAAAAAAAAGTCTGCTAGAATTTTTTACATTTTTTCTGTCATAAAAACCTAAGACATTATGAAATAGCAATCCTAAAATTTAAGTCACCAAGGATGTGATAAAATTGAATATGATGTTCTGAAGACATCAGTAGAAGCTATTTCTCCTGAAGGGTCAAACCTTGCAGAGTGACAGGGTTAAGGTATGAGGGAGGGCTGATAAATCTTGCCTCCACTGCAAGTTTTTGTTGTTGTTACTTTTGACATATCTGGATATTACCAGTTCTGTGTAGTCACATGGTATCTCCCCTCGATCATTCTTGAGCCTGCACACACACATGCTTAAATTTTTCACCCAGGGCACATTGAAATGGAAGAGAGTTCAGACATTTGGTTCAGACAACGAGCTGTTACTAAATTCTTAAGAGCAGAAAACGTTCCCCCAATTGAAATCCACAGATGAATGCAAGCCATGTGTGGTGATCAGTGTGTTGATGTGAGTGACTCCAAATGCTGGGCAAGGCGGTTCAAGGATGGAGAAGGGAGGCAAGATCTCTGAGTGACCGACCACAAACAAAGTGGACGTCCTGAGTGCAAGTGATTGGTTTCATCAAGATTGTGTTGACGAACTGATCCTCAGAAATTGTCACATCAATCAAAAAGAAATTGCTGGTAAACTAAGGATTTCAAGGAGAGAGTGAGATACATTATTGGTGTTCTTAGATTCTGCAAAGTTTGTGCTAGGTGGGTACTGTGCATGCTGTCTGATGCAATGAAAGCTGAAAGAGTTTGCATTTCTCAGGAACTCCCGGAACATTTTGAAAAAGTAGGTGAGGACTTCTTAAAGAAGATCATTACAGGTGATGAAACTTGGGTCCATCATCTGGATCTCGAGAAAAAAAGGCATTCCAGGGATCACCTCAGCCAAAAAATGTTCAAAACTCAGGCCTCAGCTAAGGTCGGATTGACTGTTCTTTGGTCTAAACACCCTTGCATTTCGATGTGCACTTTGTAAAAATCATAAGCATCTGTGTGTGCAAGGTCAAAAATGATGGAGGGAGATACCATGTGACTACACAGAACTGGTTATACACAGATGTCTAATGTAACAAAAAATATTACAGAAGAGGCAAAGTTTATTGGCTGCTCTAGTATATTGCCAAAGGAGAGCTGATTGTGCCCACCTCCCTCCACTCTTGTTCAGTAGTGCCACGTTGTAGCTCAAAATCAGCCATGGTGCGAGTATTTATGCTAGGGAAACCGGTCAACTCTACTAATTTAGGGCCTTTTGGTTTGGGGAGAGAGGGATCTTGCTATGAGGAAGCCCAGTTGTTACAAATTTTCCAGTCTACCATTATCCAAATGCATGCAAACTCTGGTCAGAAGGAAAAGTGACTCAACATTAAACGTGTTGATGAAGAAAAAAGACAGCTTTACCTGCCTTTGAAACTACAACCTTCTACTCACCAGCTTCACGGTAAAGTGACTGACTCTTAAGTGCCCAAATCTCAAAAGGAAGCATTCCTTGCTTTACCTCTGAAATTAAGTGATAGAAGAGAGACTCTTAACAAACTGAATTCTGAGAAAGAGACAGACCGACAGATTAAATACGGATGTCCATCCAGGGTGCTAGCCCTTGAGGAATCTTAATCAGTGAGAGGCACTGAGAAGAGTTAAGAGAACTGACGGTTCCCTCCTTTCCCTCCCTTGCCTTTCCCCTGGGTAAACACAGGCTGACTCAGCATTTTTCCTGCCGCTTTGAGTTTGTCTTCAGGATTTTAAGTGACAGCTTAATTGCCACCATATGGAAATTTGGGGTAAGGTGAGGAGAGAATAAAAAAGACAGCAATTAATTGACTTTAATTATTAATTAATTAAGTTAATAACTTGATAATTAATTTATTTGACTTTTAAAGGACTTTTCCACTTGTGATAGGGCTTATCATTGTAACTACAATTCTAATATTTTTTACTTTATGAATGTAGTGTTAGATTTGCTAAAACAGCCCCCGCCCTCCAAATATATGAATGAGGACTTTTTTTTTCAACTAAGGGGCTAAAGGAACATCTTATGTCAATGATGTCAATGATGGCATGTGATGGAAGGATTCAAACTAACAAAATGACCAGGTAATAAATACATGCTTAAATTTTTTTGATTTTCAAATTTTCATCTTTCCTACAAACTGCCTAAGGGTAACAGTGTTAAAATTAAAATTAAATTAACCCAGAGAATTATAGATTAAAGCAGCATTTTTAAAAAATTTTCCTTTCAGTTGTTTTCTGTATCCGGTGGTGAAATGAAAAGTATGGTCATTGCATTCACCCTTAAGAAAGATGGGCAAAATGGTACTTTAAAATGTCACAGCAAGTAGGAATTTCAGGGATAAAGGCCCTTCATTGAAAAAACCTATTTCTGGTTCTCTGATGCTTGCATTTGGGGAGTATGAGAAGGTTGTGACATGAAATGGGGTAAGAAATTAGCAACCTAAGAGAATGAAGGAGGAAAAGGAATGAGGTAGTTAATAATCTTATGCTAACCGTAGTCATTGTTCAAAAGGAAGGATGTTTAAAAGTTCTCATATAATCTTAACTGCAGTGAGTCAAAGAAATGCATCAAACACCTGCATTCTGATAAACATTACTGTTGAAAGTCATTATACTGAGTGTCTGATACAGAATTTAAATTTGACAGGTCTTGAATAAAGTGTAATTATTTGTTATTCTCTACTCTTAAAACTTTCAGCAATGTAATTTATTAAATTTCTTAAAGCCATCTGACTAAGCATAATTCTAAAAATGATGTATATCACAGTCAGATCTCTTTGCTTATAATCTCTTTGTAATTCTCTCTTGGATCTTGGTGATGTATTCTTATAGGTTTTATTATATTTGAATATAGGTTTAGTTATATTTAATGGGCATTACAGATCTGCATTCTAAAGTATTTGGGAATTTTAGAAGAAATGACTAAAGAGAAAGATTGTGTGTATGCAGATAACATTTAAGGGAGCTGAACAGGAGATGCCTTGTTCCCCGAAAGGTAGGGAAACCAGTTCTGAGAATTCTACGAGAAGTGTACAAAGATACTGGGGAGTCAGAGTTGTGGTGACTTTGAGCAAACAATTTCATTGTGAAACCCAGAGGAACTAACAGAGGAACAGAGGGTACAGGCAGAAAATGCTGTGCTTCCTTGGACAATAACTGAATCCAAAGAAACAGCAACAGTTCTGGAGGGGCAGTATAATTGGGACCTAATTGAAAAAGACATTTGAAAGGAACCTGGGTTTATAGCAGGAGCTAGACAATGGCCAAGGACTGGGAGAACCCAGTTGAAACTCAATTAAGGTCAAGCCGACCTGACAAATTTCCGTCCTCATATTTCACTTACAATCACTGAGATTGTAACCCAGGACTCGATGGTATTTTAACAGTTTGTTCACTGTACTGCAGGCTGACTGTGCATGAAGTGCAGTAATGGGCATAATGGGGTAGAGGGATAATGAAAAAACGGAAATCTCAGGATGTTAAGAACCCTGAGGGTAAAAGCAGATTGGCCTTGAAGCTACTGAAGCCTCAGCTCCAGAGCCCTCACTGGTACCAGCCTCTCTGTGTGCGGACTGCCTCTGAGTGACTACAGGCACTAGGGAGAGGCAACTAAGTTACAGATAAATTTAATTTGTGTTTAGATAGATGTGTATAACTGCTTGGCAGTCATTTCCGTTTACAGTTAAGTTATTGCTCATCCCAGTGTCAAAATGACTTCCAAAATATTCCCACCACCACCACTCTGCCCATTCCTTCATGTCCTGAAATGTATGGGCAAGGCCCAACATAAAATTCATAACCCTCATACAAGTCATATTTAAATACTAACTGATGAATGAGCATCATCACCACAAGAGGCATTTAATCTTAGCCACTGCATATGACACCTTGAAATATCTGAAATCTTAGGGTTTATATATGAAGAAAACTTGGTAGAGATTTGCCCAAATTTCAAAATAATTTTCCAAATGGAAAAAAAATATTGTAAGTAGTGAAGCTACAGTGTGGAATAGTCCTTCTAAAGGTAAAACTAAATTATCTTTTTGTACTCTCTAAGGGAAATAATATTACCAATTGTTGGCAAATAAAGAGATAATAAAAAGTGTACAACCAAAAAATAAAGGGAAGCATTATATTCTAAAGGTCAGACAGTTAATTAATAAAAAAGTAGAGAAAAACATTGTATTCTGAAGGTCAGACAGTTAATAAAGAACATATTGATTTCCCTCCGGATTTTGTGCTGTTTTGGATTGCAGTGTACGTGGAGGTACAATCCCATTGTATGTCCAGCTGCTGGAAGCAGTGGCTGCTGGTGGCTTACAGCTGCAGCACCTCCTAGGAACTGCCCTGCCTAGAAGGGGAGCTGCCCTGCCCAAGATTATAACCCTTCTGAGAGCAGCTCACACCTCAAATGCTTGACAGGGATACAAGGTTGAAGGGCCATTCGAGCTCCTGAGCTCCCGGCAAAGTCTGCTATGGCCTCTTTGCTACTGACCACAGTCCGGACTTCTCTTCCTCTGTTACTAACCCTGCCACCCTCCCTCCCTCCATCACAGGCGTTGCTCCTTAGCACACTTCCAAAAAAATCTTTCTACATAATCCACTCCAAGGTAGTTTCATTTAAGACAATGGTAGATTTCCTTTGTTTTAGTTTATAATTCTGAAAATTGTGTTTCTCATTCTCAGTAAATATTAAATATTAAATGTTACCTAATTTTGTAGTCATGACTTTGTATCCTTGTTCTTAAAGAGAGCTCTCAAAGTCGTGTAAGCTTTAGGGTTCAAAAAGCCTAGATGATCTAATCCTTCACTCTGAAAAAGTCAGCTCCTCCTGGTTAGTCCCCCCACCTGGTGCAGGAGGAACTATTTCAATAATAGCAGAGACGGGTCAGAGAGCTCTCTGTACGAGAGAAGTCCATGGCCACAGCATTTTACCACAACTCCTGTTATGGTCTGTCTTCTGATTGCATTGGAATTAAGTCATTTTTCATATTATCTGGTTTTAAGTCCCACAAATTTAATATTGTTCAAAATTATTTTCTAATTTTCATAATCAAATAGATCTGATTATCCCCCAAATATCTTTATAGCTTTTTATTTTTTTTAACCTTCCATTTAAGTGAGCAAGGTCATGCATTTTACCTTATGATCACGTCTCTTTATTTCCCTTGAACCAACAAAATTTCTTCCACTTTTATTTTCTTTCAGGACAGCAATATTTTTGAAAATCTTGGGCCAATTGCATTGTAGGATATCCCACATTCTAGATTTCTTGGATTATTTAGGACAATTGTGATGTAGTATATTTAACAATCTCTATTTGATTATTTTCTCATGTATAAATTCAATTTTATTTCTTTTGGTAAAAACACTACATAGATGAAAAGAATTTTCCATTGGCCCACATCATTGCAAACATAAAGTCAGTTGGTCCATTTTTCTGTCTCATTATTAGTTAGACAAAGTGAAATTGGATCACTGTTACCTGCCTGTTATTGATATTTCCCGCTTTGTGATGGCTAAGTGATCTGTGCAGTCATACCTTAAAAACCATGTAAATATCCTTCCACTGGTTTTTGTGCTCCAAAGTTCTCAGCAAATGCTTAACTACTTGTTAAGTAAGTTACACAGAGAAGAATATGATTCTAAGAAATCTAAACCACAAAGTGGGATAATACATGGTGTCCTGTGATAAAATGAACAAAGCTCTTGGCAATGTTGGGATTTACTGACTGAATGCACAGCTATCCATGCAAGGGTCTGCCAGAGTTGATGAGCCCTACCACATGGCCCATCTAACAGTGGCCAATGTCTTAACCTAAATGGTCTTTAGATCCAGGCTTGTGCATTGCTCTTGGGCTGAAACTGCTCCTTTCCACTTAATTGTGTGCATCCATATTTTCTGGGAAATACTTCTGCACTTACTGAATTCCTGGTGACAGTGTCACAGCAGGTTTCAGAAGTGCACCTGCTGCCCAAATACTGTCATGACAGCTGGGGTCACATTTGCTTGAATGATGCCTCACATCCCACTTGCCTGACTTGACATTCCCCATAGTGAAGAGGATTGATTGATTGATTGGTTTACTTTATTAATTGGAAGAAGTTTGACACTCTTGGATCTGGGTTTTTACCACTCTTCCTCTGCCAGGTGACAGCAGCTATCTTAGATGTTACTGCTTCCAACCAGGGAGACTACCATTCGTGCTGGGGCGCAACCTCCACTGTCCCTTCTCATTCTGCTGCTTGCGCTGCTGCTGCTATCGCTGTTGGTCAGTCCTTGGTACAGAATGGTTCTGAATTATAGCGTGTATACGAGGGCTGTTGGAAAGTATCGAGCCACCTAACATGAAAAATAGAGGCATTTGACGTATGTCTCTTTATATTTCATTTCCAGGAGTTGGTTCTTATCTCTATCCATCAGTGGCTCGGAACCCCTTTCCAAAGATCAGAATTCTAGACTAATTATTTCTGGATTGTATTTTAAGCCAAAAGCTCATTTTCTACTGCTCTGTGTCAATATTGTGACAACCAAATATTATAGGTGTTTTGTATTTCACTTTTGACACAAATCATAAAGCCCTTAGTTGATCTGATTTGCTGATTAAGCTATATTCTACCATGACCCACTTAACATGAGAAAACATGACTCTTTCTTTAAAAATAATCTAAGGGTTTCATCAATAGTAATTTTAGAACAACTTTGGTGTCAATACAAAAGTGTTAGGGACACCAAAAGGAAGGTGCTCAAGGCCGAGCTAGGGTTTAAGAAAATTTTATTCAGAGCATCTGGGAGCAGATGGGCTGAGGCCGAAGAGTGTCAGCGCTGAGGTCTACTGTAGCAGGGGTTTTACGGGGAGGGAAGGAGGGAGTGGCTGAAGAAGGGACACTGCTGTGCCGGCCAAATCGCCACGTAGGCCGAGCGGGGTGCGAGTTTTTATCTCAGCGGGTCTCGCTGTTCCCAGAAAGATGTTACTTTCAGACCTTATAAAAAAGATTTCCTCTCATCCTCTAGCTCTAGTAGCATCCTGCATAGGAGTGATGGCACAATTTTTTGTAGCAGATGTAGAAAACTATCTTTTTTCTAAATACTCCTTCCTTATCTCTTAATCTTCCTATCTGATTTCTTATCGTTCAGAAAAAAAGCAGAGAGTGATTTATTTATTTAGAATATTAGGATTTCTAAAAGTGAAGTAATAAACATATTCCCACTCACATCCTCTGACTCACTTTCATTCACATGCACAGTTGAGATTCCCAATAAGGCCAGGCAACACGTATTAGATTCTAAAGAAAAGCTGAACAGTTATACCAAATTGGCCATCCAACCTAGAGGCACACCATGAAGGTGTGATAATGGCATAATCAATCTGCATTGTCCTTTTGTCATAACACAATAGCTAAGTTGAAAAGTGACCATACAAAAGCTCAACATTGTCTGAGTGAGGGACCTAATTCGCTGTCTTTCTTAGATAGTCTTGCCTGGGTTATGAAGTAATAAGGCAAGACTATAATTTTCTTTAAGGAATCAAGGGTAAAAAACCTCAGTCAATTGTATCAACTCTGCTCTTTTCTTGCTTAATATTAATATGCAAACCCTAAAGGAGTTTTAAAAATATATGAATGTCTTTTTTTAATTTGTGTATATTCTTCTCAATCATTATATTAGTCAGAATTCACCGGAGGAATAGAATATATATATACACATCCAAATACACAGATAACATGCATATACACATATGAGGGCTGTCTGGAAAAAAATCCAGCCATAAATGTCTCTATTTTTATATTACATGGCTGGGTACTGTCCAGACAGCCTTTGTATAATATGCATAATATAATTTAAAATATGGAATATATGAGTTACATAAAAAGAGATTAATTATAAGAAATTGACTCACATGATTGTAGAGACTTGCAAATCCCAACATCTATGGGATGAGTAAGCAAGCGGAGACTCAGGAGAAACAAAGGCGCAGTTTCTGCCCGAGTGTAAAGGCCTGAAGAACAGGAGGGTCACTGGTGTAGTACCAAAATGAAGAGCAGGCTCAAGACCTTGAGGGAGGCAGTGTTTCAGGTTGAGTCTGAAGGCAGGAAAAGGTTGAGGTCCCCATTCAAAGGCAGTCAGATAGGAAGAATTTTCTCTTACTTGGGGAAGGGTCAACCTTTTTGTCCTATTCAAATACTAGATTGGATGTGGCTCACTCCCATTAGGGATCTCATAAGAATACCAGAATCATGTCTGTCCAAATATCTGAGCACTTTGTGGGTCAGTTAAGTTGCCATGTAAAACTATCTATCTTCCTTTTGTCATTCAAATGTTTATTTTCCAAAGCATTCCCTTTATTTTCACTGGCATACTACATTTTACTCTTATGGACAAATTTTATATCATAGGTGACTTGACTCCTTTGGGGGGTGGCAACTCAATTCAACCATCTCATGTAAAAATAATACTGTAGGTAGGAGCTATGATTCATATATTTATGTCTGATTCATCTTATGTATTTATTTTTTCCAGAAAAGACCCTGATTTTGGAGATATGGAAAATCATATCTCAAGGTATTTAACCCATAACCTTTAGTCATCCATTCACATACCTGAGCTAGAATTTGTCACAATTTAAATGTTTGACACTACTAGACACATTTTTTTTTTTCTGAGAAATGTTTTAGAAATATCCAAGCTCTTCAGTTATGGTATACACGAAGAGTCTGAAGTATAAAGAAGTGAAAAGTCTTGGTCATGGGTGTGGTAGTGGGAGAACTGAGAGTTAAAATTGTCTTGATTTTTAGGCCTGTAAGACCTTTCAGTCTGTAATACTTTCTCCTATGTTGTATAGCACACAAGGAAATGTCAGACAGAAATGCAACAAATTTCACACTCTCGCTAATCCCAAACCACCTTTCCTTCCATATTTCATGATAACCATTATTCTCATCTAAATTGTTAAGAAAAAATATCAGTAAACTAAGACAACCTTCCAATAAGCATTTGCTACACAAATGTAAGCACAAATACGATAGATAACAGTGACCAGTGCAAGCAGAATTCTTTTTTTCACCATGTATTATAAATAGGAGCTTCTCCTAAAGAATATTTCAAAATTATATTGCTATTTCTTCCAAGAGGAAAATGCAAAATAACTACAAAAGGGATATATTATAACCCCAAATAATAATATTGCCTGCTTGAGCAGTATCTTCTCCCCCACAGGCAGTTACACAGGAGCCAGCCCGCAAGAAGAAAATACAACAGTGGTGAAAAGTTCAAACTTAGGGTGTTGTCAGAGGTTCACTTTATTTCATACTAAATTTGTTTTAATAGATAAGGAAAAAAAACAATACAATGAGGAAAAATGTTTTAACCTTGGGAATCTAGTGCATGTTTATTTTTAAAACTATTTATTTGGGGAAAAAAAAAGAAAACAACAGCTGTGAAGACAAAGGATAAACAGTCATATAAGTCAGCAACAAAGCTGCAAGAAGGCTTTCTCCTCCTTTGAATTCTCCTTGCTTTTTCCCTAAGACCCAAAGTGTACTCAGTGTAAGTGCCAGCCTTCCTGCCTGCCGTATCTGAGGAGGGAGTCCTGTTTTCAGGCCTGGTTAAGTGCTGGCTGCAGGGCAGATGAACACTGACCTGTCAGAAGAGGGAAGGAGCTGGTAGCCAAAGCGTAGGAATATCCAAACCTGGGAAAGGGAAGGCTGGGAAACGTGAAATGCTTAAATCTCCAAGGTGGTAAATTTGAAATAGCTTTTCTGTTATTGTACCATTTTCTTCGATTGTCTGCACACCGTTCCTTCTGTAAGAACTTCAGTTTCTGTTACGATGTCACTAGTGATGAGAATAATATGATCAGGAAACTGGAAAACTACCTTTCTTTATTTCTTTTATTTTAACTTCTATCAGTATTCTTTTTTAATGGTCTATAAAATAATACTGAGAGTAATGGTACCTAACTCTGATGTTCCAAGAATGTTCTTACTGTGGCTTACCTTTGGTTGAAGAATAAGCCTCAGTTCAATTCCATTTTAGAGTGGTTCGGAATTAACCCAAAAGTTTTATTCCTCATATAGTGGTCTTGAGGAGAGATATAAGAAAATTGTTTAAAATATCACCAAAGGGACCATACCAAATCTTAATCAGGGTGGATCTTGGCTGCCCTGAGCCTGCAAAGTTAAAAATAACACACCAAAAATTATTCTAAGAGTCTATAGAACTTTTGGAACCACTCTATACCTCAGTATACTGGGTCCTCAAAAATCTCTAAAACTGGATCAAAATGAAACTAATATTTTGGGGTGAAATCCACCACCATGTGAGGAAAAACATTTAATTTGGTATTATCTATATTTCATTTAGGGTTTAACATGTAAAAATGGCTCTGACTCTTAAGGAGTCAGACAGTAAAATCAAAGGCACATTCATTCACTAGGAGAGGATGCATATAGTTGAATCAAAGGTCAATAATAATACAGGTAATAATTTCTCTTTTAAAAATATACTTATTAAACACTGTTTTTTAAACAAACAAACCAAAAATGTCAAAGGGCAGAAAAATCTGCTCATACAAGAAACTTGAGGTCATGTACTTCTGGGTCAATAGTAAGAGATTTTTTTACTAATCCTCTTTTAAAAAGAGGAAATGATCATCTGTATTCATAATAATTTTCAAGTATACAAAGAGTAGATAGATGTCTACTTAGAAAAGAACAAAATTTCATAGGAGCTTAAAAAATTATTCAGAAAGCTTTTGCTTTTGCTATTGCTAGTTTTCAAGAAATGAAAACTATATAGAAACTTAAAATAAAATTATTATGGGACTACAGAAGGATCAACATTGGAGAACTGGAATAATGGCTTTATTTTCTGAATGAAGATTGTCTATGTGAACTTGAATCACACAATTAACTGTTCTATGTACTCCATTCCTCATCTGTAATATTGAGCTGAATATTTCTTCCTATCTAAAGAAGAATGGTGAATTATGCCATTTCAAAGGAAATTATTTTGCAAAATTCAACAACTATTGATATGTTTTTGAAGTATCAGTAATGAGGTAAAAAATAAAGATAAACTAAAACTATAGTGGTTAGAAATAAAAATGTGCATATATATGAAAAAGTCACCTTTTCTTCTTTGGTAACTTATTCCAAAAAACCTCAGAATATTAATTAAAATATAAAATAGACCTCCTATGGTAAGAGTACAGTTGCAATTTTTTTAGCCTCCACACAAGTAAGCTCCCTACAAATGTCCTTGCCATAGCGGCTAACACAGAGAAAACTGTGAAATACCTGATTTTCAGAGACCCTGTGTTTTATGATCTTGCCCGGTACTCTGAGATTACAATAAATTTAAATGAAGACCCTTTCCTAAAAGAGAAAGACATTTAATTAATTTTTTTTGGTTGTTCATAATTGCTTTGCATTCAAGTGATGAAGCATCAGGAGGTGAAGGCTTTTTGGAAGAGTCCCGATGCTTTCAAGGCCAAGTCTGTTCAAAGATGACCTATGGTATTAATGCAGCAGGCACAGTCCTTTAGGAATCTGAATTGCAACCCACTGAGAAGCACATATTCACCTGCTTGTATCTCAAGTCAGAAAAAGGATTTGCTTGAACTCTGGGGCTTTCTTCAGAGATCCTGGGTCAGAAAAAACTGCTGCAGTGAGTTGGTTTCTGTATTAATCAGAAACAGTCAGCACAAATGGTAGCAGGACAACAGGAAGGACTCAGTAAGGTAGGTAGATAGATAGAAATATATAGACAGATGGATAATTATATGCTGATACTTGCCATACCCTCCATTAAAAATATTTTATAATATGGTTTAGTTATTGAATGGTAATATATAACAATGCTGATAAATCTTATGATACAAATCTTATGCTAAGTGTACCCTATGATGATTGTATTACAATTGCATTTGAATTAGTTCAACCTGGGTAGTCAGTTAAAGACATCTCAAAGAACTTATCCAAATAGATAAAAAATTTCAAAACCATCAAAAAGGCTAAACATGTTATTGTTTGTATCTTGGAAATCATATAAATATAAAATACTGAAAGGCAGGGAGAGTAGAATGGTGCTAACGAGGAGCTGGGGGAGGAAAAATAAGGAGTTCCTACTCAACGGATTTGAAGTTTCAGTTATGCAAGAGGAACAATTTCTATTTATGCAAAATAAATAATTTCTAGAGATTTGCTGTATAACATTGCACCTATGGTTTAATACTGTATTGCATACATGAATATTTATTAAGAAGATAGATTTTATGTTAAATATTTTTACCACAGAGAAAAAGAGAGAGAGAGAGAGAGAATAGAGAATGTGTCAGATAATGGAGAACTTACCTAAATAAACAGGAATGCCTGGCTTATCTTTTCATTAATGTATGTCTTTTGACGAATAAACATAGCTTATCTAATTATTTTATTTTTTTCCAAACGCAAAATTATATATTGAAGTATAAAAGTTTGCCTAATACAACTAGAAAATAAGAAATAGCAGAATGTCATCCTATGCATATACTTTATAGTTTATAAATATATAGTTTATAATAACAAGTTTAGTTATAAGGTGTATATATTTCTGACAACTTCGAAGTTCCAAACTACAGTTGCACACCTAGAGGTAAGTGAGCCAAATTCTAATGGGCAAATGGGTTGAGGAACATTGGGAGATTAGCAGAAGAATAAAGACTGACTCCTGTCTTCTGGACTAGAATCTTATTAATTGACTGTCTTATTTTATAAATAACCTGGTATACATGTCATTTAAGGCAAATATAAGTCTTCCTCAAGTACAAGAGCCTCATATGGGAAACCAATGGTAGAATGACAAAACTTGATAAGAGGAGAGATCTTATAGAAAGTCAATAGAAGCCTATGGAGGATAGTATATCTGATATCAAGACATAATTATTGATTAAATACAGTAATTTAGGGCAATTTTGTAAAAATGCAAGCCAAACCATGCACACTTCAATATAGTCCCTGTCCTCATGTCTTTAAAAGAAAAACCCTCTAATGTGGTGGTTCATATATTCTAAAAAAGACAGCACTTGAATTAACTGCTACTTTGTGTTAGCTAGTCATTCCTTACAAGAAAATCCATTTATTCTTTACACCTGCTAGAAGGAGATTGTGGTAGAGAAAAGAATGCCCCCCGCCATATGATCACATTCTAATCTCCAAAGCCTATGAATATATTATCTTCCATGGAAAAAGGAGCTCTTCAGGTATGATTAAGTTACGGATTTATGGACAGGGAAATTTTCATGGGTTATGTGTAGGCCCAATATAATCACAAGGGTTCTTATGGGAACGAGACAGGAGAGTCAGAGTTAAAGGAGATGTATTGACAGAGGGAAGGAAGGAGGGAGGGAAAGAGGGAGGGAGGGGAGGGAAAGAGGGGGGGAGGAGGAGGGAGAAAGAGAGAGAGAGAGAGAGAGAGAGAGAGAGATTGACTGAAGATGGAGAAAGAGGCCAGAAGCCAAGAAAAGCAGGCAACCTTTAGAAACTGGAAAAGGTAAGGAAATGGATTCTCCTCTGAGCCTCTAAAAAGAATGAAACTCTCCTGACACCCTGATTTTAGCCCTGTAAAATCTATTTTGGACTTCTGACCTCCAGAACAGTAAGATAGTAAGTTTGTTTTAAGTCACTGAATACATGTGCTCATTTATTACAGCTGCAATAGGTGTCTAATTACAGGTATCTTCATAAATCAAGGCTGTACAACTAAAGTTAAGGCATGATTTAAAGTTGCTTTGGATGTATACAAAATAAGGAACTATTCGGAGTATACCCAATATTGGAGTGATTTGCTTGTACATGATTTAGTTGGAGGACAGAGCTAGTATCTGTGTCTACCTGTGTCATTAGCAGTCCCCAGGCAGGAACTTCCACTCTAGGTTTCTCTTGAATCTGTCTTATTTGAATAACAACAAAACAAATTCAACACAAATAAAAGAAACATGTGAGGGTAATTAAATTGCAATTTCTTTCCTGTTAAGAATAATTTTTCTTTTAATCTTACAGTCATGATCTAAAGTGGTTTGCCATGTAGTCTTGGTCAAAAAAAGTTTTCAAGATGACATTCAGCTATTTGTTATTTTCTTTCCATATATGTCTTACATAGCAAATATGTTCACTGTACAAGTCAAATAAGATTCTTTTGTTCTGCATTGTTGAAGTTCAATCTTCACTCTGAAAATCAAGCTGTTATTTTTGTTTCACATCCAGTATAACTGATAATAATCACTGAAAATTTGAAAAATCAGATGTGCCCTGGTAGTTTGGTTGACACATGCAGCTAAAAAGATTTTGCTTGCCTCTTCCACAGATAGTTCAATTTCACTGTGACAACAGTAGCAATCAGACAGATAATTTGAGGCTCATAAATTGCCTGAATATGTTCTAGAAAACGTTTAAGGAACATAAAATAAAATAAATAAATATAGAAGTTATAATGACATGTCATTGATGCATCCCATTTAGAAGGAGGTTATCCAAAATTGTTGTTGTTAGGGAAAAAAAGGAAATCTATACTAATTTAAAATAAGTATAAATATGCTCATTTAGAACATAGGCCATAATTCAAACAAAGCTAACAAACCATTACCTTGTAGGAATCTTTAAGCCATGTACTTCAATAAATGTATAAGCAAAATCATACCATGACTTTTAATAATACTATTATTTTTATGTAATTAGATGTTTCTAGAAAATTTCAAATAATTCATTTATAATATCCTTTAAGAATTCATTCTCTAGTCTTATTCATCAACTTTAGCTGCCTACTAAAATGAGGTTAACTCAGATAAACTTCAGCTAGTCCTGAAAATTCTGTTAGTGAAGTCTCAAGCAAGATGGCTTCATTACACCATTACAAAAAAATAATAATACTTTCATGAAATTCTTTCCTGTGGCTTCAAAGGACTTCATAAATGTTGCCTACGATGTTGAAATGTGAAGAAACTATTTAAAAAGCAAACCTTTGGATATGAAAGAAGAGGTAAGATCTCAACAGTATGAATGTGATCACAGCTGAAGGAAATTTGACCATCTATTTTTGTAGATTCGTGATCTGACAGCCTTCAGCTTCAACTTTTATGTGTAAAGTGTATTTGGGAGCCTGCAGTGTCTCTAGTAAACAAACAAACAAACAAACAAACAGAAAAGGTGTTCTTCAATCCTCGTGAAAAGTTGGAACCTGCTGTCATACCCAGGTCCTTCTCCACGTGCTATCTAATAGCAGTGCTCACATACCCAAGAGCACAGCACTAGAGGAAAGGTGCTCATGGTGAGTAGAAAAATCATTGCAAAAGCTGAGAAACCTAGGAAACTATTCAGTGTGGTACTGGTGGACCTTTTTTGTGTATCTCCTTTATACCTGCTGTCTTTATACCAAATCCTAACCAGTGACTGCAGGCATCCGGGTCTGCTTTATTTAGCTCTGAAAGATACTAAACAAGCTGGTTTTATCATAACAGACAGAAGCTATAAAAATATAGATGCAGAGCTCTTAAATTTTTATACTTTTCTTTCTGCTCCACAATCTTACTACTTCTGTCTTTAGGCTCTTTGAGTTAAGACTATTATACCTCTTTTAGCATCCTTAACTGATTCCCATCTGGACAGAATAAAATATTTCTATTTTTCATTTTTACATTATCCCTAAACTTCACATCCTCAACAATAACTATACAATACCTCAATTACAACTCTTCTAACAATGTATTATGAATATTATAATATGTCTCTATTCTGGACTCTAAACTTGGTGAGAGAAAGTGTAACACTTGATTCTTCATTTTCAAGCCCAGTGCTGATCCTGAGTTATGTTCATGAAAAGTTGGTTGAAGCAGATTAAATTGAGTAGTATCCATTAATAACATCTGTTTCTCTATGGTGTTACTGAAACTACATTCTATTGCTGTGATACTGATAGTATTTCAAAATCGCACCTCTTCTCCCTAGAATGGGAAGGTGGATAATATTAGATTCTGAGGTAGAGACCAAAAATTTCATTGCTAAATCTGGGACTTCTGTTGCCATCATTAAAATGGAGTCCTTCAGCATTGTCCGTACATTTTAGAATGACTGTTCAGGCAAGGTGATAACTGTAACAAAGGAAGCAAGACTAATTCAAGCAAAAGGCATGTTCTACAAGGTTATTTATTGAAAGGTATTTGGATAGCTTCAGAAGCTCAGGAAGAATATCGGGAAGCTCACAGAAACTCAGGCAGAAGCTGGCAGAGATGAGAACAAAGTCCTTCCACACTAAGGATCTGCCCAGGCTGCGGCCACTGGTGCTGACAGCTCTGAATCACTGCAGCCACACCTGGATATGCTCATCTCCGCCATAGCCTCTGCAAAGCAATCAGAAACTTGCTTCTTCCTTTAAATTATTCCCTCAAAATCCAGAGTTCAAAAATAATTGTCTAATGGAATGAACCTGAAATAACAATTTTTCTCTCAGGTAGTGGGGAGAAAAAAAGGTTGTCCTCTTTAACTTAAAGGGAGACCAAAGTGAGAAAGGAGTTAGCATGTTGTATTAGTCATGCATCTAATGAGAAACAGAACCAACAGGATATTATTTACCTACATAAGGACATTTGTTATGAGGAATTGGCTTAATTATAGAGGCTGAGAAGTCTCATGATCTGCCATGTGTTAGCTGGAAACACAGGAAAGCGTAGTATAACCTAGATCAAGTCTTAAACCCTGAGAACTGGAAGAGCTCATGGTGTCAACCCCATTCAAGGGCAGTAGAATACTGATGTCCCAGCCTAACCAAGTAGGTAGGCAGGAAGCAGAAGTGTAAGTTCTTCCTTCCTCCACCTTTTAGTTCTATTAGGGCCCCCAAGGTGATTGCATGATGACTGCTGACGTCAGGGAGGGCTGTCTGCTTTACTGAGTCCACTGATTCAAATGTTAATTTCATCTGGAAACACCCTCACAGACACACCCAGAAATCATGTTTAATCTGGGAACCTCTTTGCAGAGTTAAATTGACACAAAAAATTAAGATTCAGGTTGTGAAACCCTAAAAATACCAAGGTTTCCTCTAATGAGATTCCCCGAGGTCCTGACCCATTTGAAATCTGACTATTACTAAAGTATATCTCCATTACTGGGACTTTATTATTTTAGGCCTTTTCACATTCAAATTACAAAATTCAGAGTAGAACAGGAATGTGGGTACTTGATCAGTTGTTTCAGAACA
>PVJL010015332.1:0-24698 GCA_004026885.1 Lyroderma lyra | reverse complement strand
GACACAATCGATAGTTTAATGTTTATTTGGGGACGAGTGGGTTAGGGAGGGGAGAAAGTGGAGGGGGTGGGAGAGGAGGGGGGGAAGCTAAATATAAGGTGATGGAAAGAGAAGTCACATTAGGTGGTGAACTTATTATACATCAAGTTGACAATGCACTGTAGAATTGTATGCCTGAAACCTATGTAATCCTTGCTAATAGATGTCACCCCAATAAGTCTAACAATAAAAATGAATTAAAAAAAGATGATTTACTGAGAATCTTAATTCCAGATATAAGCCTTCATATTAATGTTCACATTTAAGCAATAGGAAGGTATTTAGATTGAATTAAATTCCTTTTGTGATTGTGAGTTCACAGTATTAAAGTTTAAAACATCTTAGGGTATTTTTAATTACTCATTCATTGATCATCAGTGCATCATACATACTATAGTTATTTCTCTTTGCTATTAAGCTACATAAGGCCTAAACCAAAACAAACAAATAAATAAATAATCATAAGCACCCTTTATTAAGCGATGCCCCTCAGCCAAAGACTTTATTAAAGTCACACCAGCAGCAAATGGAAATGATTAAGCTTGGGGGTGATGGATAATGAGTTTGGTTCTGGATACATTTGGTTGGAAGAGACTGCAGGACGTTTAGGAGAAATCTGATTGGAAGCTGGAAATAGAGTCACAAAAGGAGAGAGAGAAGGAACCAACTAAATCAATCATAGCAAGTTTTTTTTTTTTCAAATTAAGAAGCACGATTATAAAGTATTAAGTCTCCATATCCTTTTTCTCTCATATAGTGTCTGGCAGAAGGAACACCCAAACGTGAGTTAAGATTTTATTACAAAATCACAACCATACACGCTTATCATTTTGTAGTCAAAGACTTGGTATGGACTACCAGCTCACAAAAAAGGGCGTTACTTCTGCCCAACCCTGTATATAGTCCAGAGGTCCCTAACCCAACCAATTGTGTATTACCTAACTGCAATGAAGTATTTCTTCCTTTGTGCTACTTCTGTGACTTTCAAAGGATTTGTATTTTACTGTATTGATTTACATTTCAGTAACTGCATCTCTGCAGTGAACCCCCTGAGGGAAGAAACTCTGACCTATTCATTTTGGCTTCAGGTACACAGGAGATGTTTTTTCATGCTTTTTAATTGTATGAGTTGAGAGAGATGTAGCTCTATTGCAGTTGAGTGTTTCAACAATATGAGAAGAACATAGCACTCCTACAGCTGACAAAAACCTTAGAAAGGCATAACTGGTAAAAAACAATTGTTAGAACTCAGTTTGGAAAAACTAACGAAGTGATTGGCCTGATCATAGCTCACTAGAGCTGCTTCTGATCTGAAACTGGTCTCCTTTCAGCTCTGACTGTGCAGTGGGCTAGAGGAGCAGGGCTAAGCACAAGGGTGTAAAGTGTTTATTGCCTCTTCCATAAGGTGTGCAGGAGGTGGCTTCAGTTATTACAGTGTCTCAAAATATTAGACACTCCTATATTTAAAATAAGTACAAATGTACCAACAGCTAAAGGAAAAGTTTCCAAATTAGCCACTATTTGCATTAAAGACAGAAAAAACTAACATTCCCAGACAGCCTTCAGATTTTTGTTTCCTCAAGAAATGCTTTCAATCTTCTTCAATATCAAGAGAGTAGATCAGTTTTCCAGAACAGACGCTGAATGTGTCAGATACTTGTCCAGGCATCTGTGTAGCTATGGCATGGTACATATGATGTAATAATGACTAGTAAGATCTGAAATTAAATCAGTTAGGGGATTCTGGAAGCAATCAGGGGATTCTGGAAGCATATTTCTTACTACTAAGGTGCATGTTTTTGTGTGTGTGTGTGTGTGTGTGGTGTGTGTGTGTGTGTGTGTGTGTGCGAGTGCGCACACGCGTGAGAGAGAGAGAGAGAGAGAGAGAGAGACTATTTGCTTTTGTGTACAGTTGTGTTACAACAGCCATGTCAAGAAAGACCTGACTACAAAGGCCAACCCATTAAGGATGACAGAGTGAAAAATAATGTTCTTAGCACTGGTTGACCAAAGAATTGGCCAAATCTGGAAACTTCCCTCCAGACTTCTCATTAGATGAAGTAATAATGATAATTTTAAATTCATTATTGGTTAAGCTAGTGCTTGTCAAGTATTCCGTTACCTGAAGCTAAAACCATTATAACTGGCACAACCATTCTGAAATGAAATGACAGGTTCATCTATTTTATGAAGAGCCTAAATGATAGTATCTATTTAGACTCTTCATAAATGCATTTTGCCTTTTCTTTTGTGTGGATGAGCTATATAACAGCATAGGAAAATCTTGCTTGCTATTTCTGAGTTCAGTTTATTTAATAATATTATGTTCTTTAATTATGTACTGGATCAAGTAGGGACTAGCCTTAAAGCGATTTTAAAAGTTCTTTTCACAGAAACAATTAGAAATTCTATTTCTGGGCATTCCAGATCTCATTGCCATCTGGTTACCCAACCTATCCCATATCTTTATCCTGCTGTGACACTATAGAAAGGCCACAGGCAAAGAAAACAATGGCAGCCAAATGCTCATTTTCATTCAACTAGCTCTTGTTTTTCTGCCAATCTGGTAGTGCAGCTTAGAATTGGGATTTCCATGCAATAATATGTAGCCATATTTCCCTATAAATACACCTCTACTCAGTGAAATAAAAAGTTTCTCCTCAGTGAAATGAAAATCATTTCATTTTTAAAATAATCTGAAAGAAAAAAGTTAGTGCTTATGAAAGACTAAGTGAATCAATGAGTTGGAGAGGGTTTGCCATGTATCTAATCAGCATCAGTCACGAATTTTAAGAAATTATCTTATTTATTCCTACAAAAATACATAAAGCCCAAAGGTCTAAGATCTAAAAGTACATAAATAATTTTATTCAACAATTAGGGAACATATAGTCTTCTCCAGAAAACATGAAACATTTACAAACATTTACAATATAATATGCCATAGTGCATGTATTTCAACTTATGGCCAAGAACTAATATCTCTGGCTATCATGCAGTCACATAGAAATCACGAATAAAGCACCTATGTGTGCAAAAAAAAAACCAAAACCCAAAACCAAAACCACAATGAAAACCAAAGCAAAAACACCTTTAAGTAACATATGGACTAGTAAAATTATAATGGATTTTAAAAGATACTGAACACTACGAACAATAATGAAAGTACTATAAACAAATCTTGTGCTATACAGGTAAAGAGGATCTTTCAATAAAATCTATAGCTTTAAATATTTATATTAAACATAAAAATATATAATGTCAGTTGAGCTTCATTTTAAGAAGTAACCAAAAGAAAGAAAAAAATACAAAAGGGTAGAAAAACCATAGATTGCAAGGACATAGCAAACAAAGATGAGTATTAGTTGGTCTAAGAACTTTTTCTTTGAAATAATATAATAATGTAGATGAGTCTCTGTCGAGAGTGATGAAGACAAAAGTGGAGAAGGCTCAAGTGGGGACAGAATTTTAGACTCATACAACATTAAAAAGATAATGTGAATGCAATGAACAACTTTATGCCAAAATTTTGAAAACAGTGAAATGAACAGAACTGTAGATTGTGTAAGCAACTCTACAAAACAGAATGTCTGCATACCATGAAAACCATTACATTAATTGAATCAGTGATTAAAATTCTTCTCACAAAAAATCTCCTTATGATAGGTAGTATAGGTGAATTTTACTAATCTTTCAAATTCATTCCAGTCTTCCAAAAATAGTGAATAAGGGAGAAAGAAATATCAATTCCCTCTTAACTCATCTTTATGAATTTTGAAATTTGGACACTAAAAATTGTGACAAGGAGTGCGCCTACATATTACTCATACCAGAATTCAAAACAAAAATTAGGAAGACACATTTAAGAGTTAAAGAAAAATACTATAGAATGTTCGTTTGCATTAATGTCAAGAAGGTTATTCAAACCAACTTGCAACTTAGTAAAAAAGAAAAATTAAGATTACTTAAAAAAAGATTATATGAAAGTAGCAGCTGAAACCCAGATGGAAAACAGTGTACTGAGATGTAGGGCAGAAATCAAAGACCCAGGCTTAATAAATGTGGGAAATAGGATAGGAGACCCTCTCCATATTAAACTAGATCCTCCAAAATTTACATAGCCAGGGTAAAGATGAACTAAAATTTCACCTCTCATTCCCCACCTCCAGGGGACTTCAGAGAAAGATGCCTTGGTTCTGAGCAAAGGAGAGAAAAAAAACCAAACATGGTAAATACCCTTTAATAAGAAGTTGGGGTCACGTGCTAGTCTTCATGTAGATTTAGGTCCAGGAACCACAACCCATAAACTTGGTGAAAGATGTCTCCTAAAATAATGATTGTGACTCCAGGTGCCTAGGAGAATTCTTGATGAAGGATAAGACCATCACCAGACACCTCAAAAGTTCACAGAATAATTTATTTAAGAATAATGAGAAATATAGAGTAAAAAACAATAAAATATTCAAAGAAAGAGAGTAAGCAGAAATAAAGTAGTAAACGATTCAGGTATTGGGACCATTAGCTACTGATTACAATATATTTGCAGACAAAAAAAAAATCAAGAGTCACTAAGTAAATTCTAAAGAATTTTGTTTACTTTTGAGATTGTAGAAGGAATAGTGAGCAAGGAAATTGGTAAATTTGTTGATAAATTTACACAAATATTAAAATATAAAATAGTAAAAATAATAATATCACAATACCAAATGCTGACAATAATATGGAGCAAAAAAACCTATCATTCATTGCTGGTAGGTATGAAATTGGTATAGCCACTTTGGAAGATGTTTGATGGTTTCTACAAATCTAAGCATACTCTTACCATATGATCAGAAATTGTGCTCCTTGGTATTTACTCAGAGGAGTTAAAAACTGATGTTCACACAAAAAAACCTCCACTTAGATGCTTATAACAGCTTAATCATATTTGCCAAAACTTGGAAGCAACCAAGGTGTCCTTTGGTATAGGTAAGTGGCTAAATGGACTGTGGTATACTCACACAATGGAATAATATTTGGTGCTATTATAAAAAGAAGTGAGTTATCAAGCCACAAAAAGACATGGAAGAACTATAAATGCATATTACCAAGTAGAAGAAGCCAACCTGACAAGGCTACATGCTGTATGATTCCAACTATATGACATTCTGGAAAAGGCAAAACTCTAAAGAATGAAAAGGCCAGGGATTCATAGAGGAAGAAAGGAATGGATAGGCAGAAAACAGGATTTTCAAGGCAGGGAAAATATTCTGTATGACACCAGAAGGATGGATACATGCCATTATACATCTGTCCAAATCCATAGCATGTGCAACACCAAGAGTAAACTCTTATGTAAACTACAATTTTATAATTTTGTGGGACAGTAGCTAGAAACAATAGAAGACAGACTTACATGTTTCCATTTATATGAATTTCAGAAACAGGAAAAACTAAATAATATTTTGCTTAAAAGATGTAAATCCTAAATAAAAAATGGGAAGAATTATCTCAAATTCAGAATAGCATTGTGTCTGGGGGCCAGATGCAATGGGTGGGGGCAAGCAGGACACTGTTAACTGGGTCATGGTTCCAAGGGTGTCGATTTTGTTTTCACAAAGTGCATTTCTTTACATAATCTTTTATTCCCATGATATATGTCAAAACAAGACATCTTAAAATGTTAAATTATTTTTAACATAAAAATATATTTAACCAATAGAACTTGAAGAAGTGAAATTTTCCCATGAAGTCTTTTCCTCTATTACCATATAAGAATGACCAATCATGGTAAATATATGAAATATCATAGCACTTTGACATTTTACATGTAATTTTGTATGCATATAATTATATAGGTGTACATATATATATATGTGTGTGTGTGTGTGTGTGTGTGTGTGTGGTTATATTTAATATACAGTAGACTCTTTGTTAGCTGGAATTCATGCAAATGGCCCTTTCAACCAACCAGTTACTTGAGATTTTGCATGTTGCTTGAGAGTGCTGGTTACTTGAGCTCCGGTTAACAAAGAGTCCACTTACATTTACCCAGCATCTAACAATGCCCATGGGTGCTGCTTAATTGAAAGTCTATTGGATATAAATAAATTTAATTTATTTCTATATAAATTATATAGAAGTTTTATTTATATGTGTGTATATGTACACACACACACACACATACATATAATGACATAATTTTCAATATGCAAAAACAATCAAACTAGCAAAATTTGGAAATACTACATATTACACTTATTTGCATTAATACTTATTATTAAAGTGTTTGAGGTCTTAATCCCCAGTCTTCTCAACAGCATAAGATCAGCTATGTAACCAAACAAAAGACAATGTAAGCTTTCCCTATGATTATTTGACTATAGAGAATATTCATATAATCCCTTAACCGAAAGGGAAAGCAAAACTACAAAAATCCTATTTGTTGTGCATTTGTTCCCTATAGGTATGTCTCTTTTTCAATGAAATTTCATAAATTATTAAAGAAGTTGAACAAATAAGGACCAAACTAGCATGTGTCAGCTGGTGACAGGAATGAACAGGGTCTGTGTAACAGAAAACACGTATTTAAAGTTTCACGTATTTTCAATGTCAGAAAAGATATATCCAAGGTGAAACCAACTCCCTAAAACCTCATGTGCTGGAGGCAGTTTTTAGAAACTTGATATTGGGAAATTGAGCCTAAATAGATGAAGAACTGACACATTTACTTTTTTATTTCTCTGAAACTCTGTAGACACTATACAGTAAAGTGCACTTGTTAATATTAATTAATATTAATAGAAGATAGAAAACAATGGACAGGAATTAGATTCAAAATGACTAAGACTAAGTTGCTTATCAAATAACCTATTAAAGTCATTGAAAGTCAAGTCATAGACTCTATATAGATTCATGAATTTGAAGTGCAAACACAGCAAAGAATATACCCTTGAAGAAGAGAATGGTACAAAAGCTAAAATACAACCATAAAAAAGATGCAAATGATCATTAAACTGTGTACCATACTTTTCTGTGTAAATTCGATAATTTGTCTAAAATTGTTAGACCAAAAAATTGAGTATTGTCTTATACACAGGAGTAGCCAGTTGATATTGATTTCTTAATGTTGGGTTAGAAAAGTAGGGAGCATTTTATACATGAAAAAATGGTAATTTCTTTCATAGGCAGTGAAAAATGATGGTCACATTTTCTTTAGAAATGAATATATTACCATAATAGTTTTTGATAACACCAGGAATAAAGAACAATCAATGTTCACTTAGGTGATGTGGCAGTTTTAAATTATAGCTGCAAATACTTCAGCACTTCTCCCATGGAGAGTTGTGGACTCTTGAGAAGCTTCTGATTGTTATGACCAATAAAGCCTGGTAGAAGTGACATCGAGGAAGAAACCCTCACTTGTCAAGCCCAGCATGATTATGTAAAATGTCTGAGCACCATGAGACTGCCAGCAGGAGAGGTCACATGCAGGGGTTCCTGCCCACAGTACCAGCTGAACCCATCTTTCATCCATCCAGGCCTATGTCCCCTAGGCACAGGAGTGAAGAAGCTTGCAGATGATTCCAGCTCCCTGAATTAGAGTAACTTCTCAGCCACTGCAGTCACGTCAGCTAAGCCTCAGACATTGTGCAATAGAGACATCCCTGCTGTTTCCTATCTGAATTCTTGACTCCAGAATCTGAGAACATTACACAAAAAAGGGTGGCTGTTTGCCTAATAAGTTTTGTGGTTGTCCATTACTTGTGATATATACTTAGAACAGGTAATTCTGCACTAATGGAACTAATTTCAGATAATTTATTATTAATGAGAAGATAAAGTAAACTCATTGTCTAATGGAATATTGTAGCAGGAATCTAGGACCGGCAGAGAGAAAGAATCACCTTAACAGCAAAGATAGAAGAGGAAGTGGTTCTTTATTCAGCAGGCGGAGCTGTGGCAGACAAAAGTCTAAAATGGCTGAGCTCTCCCACTCATTCTGGTCCTGTCCTTTTATAGGTCTTGCAAGCTTAAAGGAGCAACCTTGTTGCCTTTTGATTGGTGGAGGAAACAATTGCGTTGTCTTTTGAATGGTGGTCCTAATGCTTTGGAGGGTATTCTCTGGGGGTTGTTACAGGAAAATGAGTCAGCAGAATCATTAGCAGAATCAGATAACTCTTTATTGCAGGGCCTCCTCTCTCAGTATGATTTGAGTGAAACTATACAGGGTATAGATTCATTCCTAGAAACCCCTGGGTGAGCCAAAATAAAATGAGCACATCGAATAAGGGAACAGGATGAAAGTGCAAAGTAGCGGGGAGCTAAATATATGGTGATGGAAAAGTCACATTAGCTGGTGAACTTATTATATGACAAGTTGACAATGCACTGTAGAATTGTATGCCTGAAACCTAGGTAATCCTTGCTAACAGATGTCACCCCAATAAGTCTAACAATAAAAATGAATAAATAAATAAATAAATAAATAAAATTTTAAAAAAAGAAAGTGCAAAGTATGTACACAAAACAGGACAGACCAACTTCACATTAAATCATTAGTGTTCATATTACTGTTTATATAGCAAGAGCCTTTAAGATTTATGATTTTTAGAAAATCATGAACTCTATTTGATTAAGGTACTTTTTATAATAGATGAAAAAATATCAGGAGCTCAAAAACGTCCTGCATCATAAAAATTTTTTTTTAAATTTTTTAATTCATTTTTATTGTTAGACTTATTGAGGTGACATCTGTTAGCAAGGATTACATAGGTTTCAGGCATATAATTCTACAGTGCATTGTCAACTTGATGTATAATAAGTTCACCACCACTTTCCAAATCGATTCTCACTATAGCTCTAGTCTTTAGAATCCAGGTCTTTGTGTGATCATTCTTTGGTTCCTAGATTTTAGTTCTGCTTATTTATTTTTTAACTATAATATAAGAACCAGCATTTTGATCTTTACTGACTTTCACAATTCAGCCTTTATCTCTCTGAGGTCCCTCACCTTTCATTGTTTGGCATAACATAAACTTTGATCCTTGTTTTGAGCTCTCTGACCCTCAGCTAGAAAGCCATCCTAGTGATGAATTTAACCTCCTAGTAATGATCAATAAACTATATTCTCTGACCCATTCTGCTCCCACCCATCCTTTTTCCTCTAGAATTTCATTGGCTCAGCCCTAATCTTATCTTTGTTGATTTTTGGGTTTGGGTAACAGCTGAGAATTCACTGGAGCTTCCAGTTATTACATAAAATTGATAAATATCCCCAAGCGCATTGTCCTCATACAGACAGCAGCAGAACTACCATGTGGTATCTACATTCTTTCTTTTCATAATAAAAGAACTATCACTGCTAGAAGGAATTTAGTAAATAGAAGATATATGAAGAATGGGAAAGGCTCCATAACTACCATATGTAGAGAGATTTTAGGCAATAGAAATATCAGTGAAGAAAAAAAATAGCCTAATGGTCTCAATTATAGATGCTTGAAGAATACTGAAAATATCACAATCTTTAAAGATGGGGACTGTCATATTCAACGTACTGTTGGAGAAGAAATTAAAAGTTACATTGCAATTATACAAGTCAGAAGATAAAATGGAGAAGGCATATATCATAAATTAAGGCCACAATGTTCAACTTCAGGAGACATTATGATATTAAAATCTAATAAAAACAATCCAATTACTAAGTATCATGATATGGACTACATATCATTACTGAACCATAAGAATGAGGACACAGGATCAAATTAAGGAGTTATATATAATAATTTATGAAAATGCTAACTGAATATATGAACATGCATAAATAAATTGTACCATAGGATTTAATCCATGTATAAATGAGTTATTTTTAATATTAGTAGTGGTATATCTTAATATTATAGGGCTATTATAAGTTTTTGAAAGAACCATATATCTTTAATGTATGGTTGTTCCCATGTGCCAAAGATTTATTTATGGTTTAAGGATATAGAAGTGAACAATATAGACCTAAATTCCTGAACTTTAAAAGTTTTATTTGAGTATAGGAGATAGACAATGAGCAAACAAATAAAGAACGTATTACATTAAGGGAAAACTTTTGGATAAAATATAATTAAATAGGGAGGGAAGGAGGTAAGGAGCAGAAGAGTGGGTGGGAGGAGTTGTTTCTACTTTAAATAGGACAATCAGAGAAGGCCTCATCAAGAAGATGACATCTGGACCAAGACTTGAAGAAAAGGAGATAGACAGCTACATAAACAAGTACTGCAGTATTCCAGGTAGAGGAAACGGCAAATGCAAAGATCCTGGGCCAGTACTGTTCCTAGAGTATTGGAAGAAGAGTGTAGCTGAAGCAGCTACAATGAGAAAGTAGTAGGAGGTGAATCAGAGAGATCCAATGGACCTATTGCATAGAGTTTTAAAGCTGTTTCAAGAACCATTACTTCATCAGCAGTAAACTGGTAAGCAGTGAAAGGTTGTGAGGAGAGGATGACATAATCTGGCTTACATTTTAGAAGTATGATTCTGGCCATTGTGTTGAGAGCAGACTGCAGAAAAGTAAAGGTGGAAGTGTGGAGAACACTTTGAAGAGGAATGCAGTAACCACTGTGAGAGTGTGGTGATACAGCATAGTGGGGTAGCAGGTTTTGCACATATTTTTGAGGTACAGGATTATCTGATGGACTGAAGCTGAAGAGAAAGAAATAATCAAGGATAACTCTAGTTTCTGATCTGAGTAAACAAGGTGACTGAGTTAGACATAAGACAATTACTCATGAGCAAGATGCACCTGATAACCTGAAAATCCCTGTAGAATATACTGTAGTGTCTGAACACAATACTTTTGCAGACCTGTTTTAACTTCTGAGCTCAGTATTATCAATACAAGAATAAATAGGCTTCAACAACAAGACCACATGTATGGTGTTCATGAATGGGCTTTCAGAAATAAATGCTCAAGGTAATTCCAAAAGAGCCTGGCATTTTTCCTGAAGAATTATAACAATATTAGAAGAAATATAGTTTTTAAAAACTATTATATTTGAAGAGAAAATTTCCTTTCGATGAATAAAATTTGCATGACCTTTTGTTGGGAGAAAAAGGTTTTTATAGTCACTCTTGTTTATTACATTGACTGTCATTGACAACCATCATGCACCCTTTACATTAATTAAAATAGATGCCAAAAATTAGACATAAACAAGAAGTATAGATTTTTCAAATATTGTTTACTCAATGAGTATAATGAAGGTTTTCTCCACAGGAGGAACTGAAGGGTAATATGATCACTGGTGTTATGTTAAAAAATTATACATAAATCAAAATACATTTTATATATAATATCATATATATGTTTTATGTATATGTGTATACACACACATACATATACACATTTGTCCAACTTGCTGGACAAAGGTTTATTTATGGATACGAGGAAAATAGTACTGTCAAAAACTGGTTTGTTTCCAAAATTCAGTTGATTTTTCAAGTATGTTTGAAGGTTTTACAAAAATATATTTTTATATAAATAAGACCTATTTATTAAAAAGTTAACAAAAAAGATACTTATTTGAAAACCAAGATTTTATTTTTTGGAAAATGTAATTTTTCAAGTTATTAATATATTTCCTGTACTGCCTTTATTTTCTAATTTTTAAGCAATAATGCTTTGAGAAAGTATTTAGTGTCTAGTATATTATATAAATTACACTGAGACCTTTTCATAGAAATAACCATTAACATGGTAAGTGTTATTTTTGCTATTATGTATAAAGTTTGGAATAGATGTGGACATAACTGCAGCTGTAAATCTACTTTATGTTTTTTATTCTCAATAACATTTACACAGCAGGCAATTGGTTAAATATCTCTCAGGGATCTTTAAAATGAAAGTAGTTGGTTTATTAACTCATTTCCCACTGTTCTGACTAAAAAAACAATCTTGAAATTTAGCAAGAACTTAATAGTATAAAGTTTTAAAAGGAGAAAATTACAACTAAGAAGTGTTAACCGGATGGTCAGTATCATGAGGGAAACTCAGTGGAAATCTGATAAGCAAGCCCACAAAATAAGATTTATGCCAAAAAAGGTAACTAATGAGGATAATGTAAAGCTTTGTTGATTCAATAAAAAGTGCTAAGAAATAGAAGATAAAAAACATTATTTTGAATCACTAAGCTGGAAAGAGAAAGGGCAAATAATGATTAAAGCTTATTCATCTCAGTACTGGTGACTGGCTGTAGGACCAAACGATCCTGTCTCCTGAGGTACCTGACACTGCTGAGACTTGTCCTGAGCAGGAGAAACCCTCCAGCGAGTGAGGAGAACGCTCCCTGACAGCTTGCTCCAAAACGTTAAGGGAGATGCCTTTGTTAGGGGAAGTGGTCTGTCTGTTCAGATGGGCTCAGCATTTTTCAGGACCCAGTCCAGATTCACAAAGACTGAGGAAAACAAAGATGTTGAGAAGAAAGAAATAAAGTTTTATGATTATGAGTGAAGTGTCTGTCCTCAGATCCAAAGTTCACTGACCAGCTTAACAACAGGCAGCTGGATAACAGTGGGGGAAGACACACGGGAATTAATAATACTACCTGCCTCATAGGATTCTCACAGGTGGGTGTGTAGCTAATCCATGAAAATAATGTAGGAGAATATTAACTATTGTAGTAATTGGAAATAGCAGATTTTGATGATTATGCTACAATCAGAAATATGAAGGTCAGAATCTGAACGAAAGATGATATAATTTCAAATGTTATTGGGTGAGGTCTCAGTACAGAAGACAACTCTCAAGATGTCATTGCTAATTAATGGCTACACTGTCCTAGCTTGTTGCATTTTGCAGTACAACTTTGCTTAAGTAAGGAGGGGGGAGTTTCACTAACTTTGAAGGAGGAAGATCCAATGAAAGTAACTTCCATTTCATTAAAATACCAATTCAAGTTAAGAAATTACATTCCCCTTCAGGAAGAAGTGTTCATCAATTGCTCATGTGCACACTATACAGTGCAAAGTGCTTCTTCATTAAACCATTATTTTTTACAATTCTATGAATATGGCACTTGATTAGACTATGATGCCATTGCTTTTCTCATAAAGTTTCAACAATGGTGAGAGAAGACTAAATGTTAAGAACAAAATTTTAAGTGCTATAATAAAATGGTGGTTTATAGTATGTAAATTTGCATGAGAAACTAATTGCTAGAGAGAGCAATTCTGAAGAACCAAAGGTTAGGTTTAAAGAACTCAGTCTTGTCAGTAAATTTAAGTAAATAACAGATTCATAAACTCACATTTCCATCTACTGTATTATGCTGTGCCAAACGAATGATCATGTGCATTACTAGTATTTAGCATGCTAATGGCTAACAATCATAACACCAATTTGTCTGCTGCTTAATTTGTATGATGCTTTTTTTTTTTCCATGTAAAGAAAACATACTCAGGCTTTTGAAACAGAACAATTAACTAAAAGCCAATATAGCAGGCAATATAATAAACAATAAGAATTCTACCGTGGCCACAGGTCTTATGTTTTTAAGAGAGGGAAACTGCAATGAACTCATGAAACTATTTGAATGTGCCCAACCATAAAATATAGCACCAGTTAGTTATTTACTCCTGAGTACAGCTCATGAAGTCCATGAACAACTTCTAAGAGCTGTAGAGCTGAAGTTTTCTTAAAGACCTTTGAGTTGAAGATGGATAAACAAAAACAGTGTTTATTTATATGTCATTTAAATACCAACTGTGATTAGGTTTAGAGAAAGAAAAAAATTATCTTAACAAGAGCAGTAAATTAAAATTATGACTTAGATAAATGTACATTATTAGCCCTGAGGGAAGCAAGATCCTCTGCCATATTTCAAAAGTGCTAAAGTATACTTCACACAAAACACAGTATTATTATAAATTATTTCCATTTCCACTACATTATGCCTTTGCATAAAACCAACATTGTCATCATGCCACATATTATGTATGTATTTCAAATGTCTTAATTTTCTTGGGCCATGTCAATCATCATATCTCCAAGAGCTGAGGAAACTAGAAATGCAATACAATAAATTAATCTAAGGCAGCAAGTAGACCAGATGACATTCATTGATGTTATTTATTCATTTTTTTCATTAGTTGATTGGTTCAAAGCAAAAGTTTGTTATTAACCATTGAAGAACTGGCCCATTTTTATTTAGTGAAGACAATACAAATTTTTTAAAAGGAATTTTAAATCACATTTGCTTAATCACTTGCCTATTTTCTTTTAATTTATAAAACTCTTTGTCTTGGGAAATCAGATTTATACAGCCCTTATATATTTTTGTAGCTACCATTGAAAATTTAACTTTGAAGCTTTGGCTTTAATAATTCTTTGTGATAGAACATTCTGAGGTGCTTGCCTGGAAGTCTAGCACATCGATCAGTGCAAATTACTGGATAATTGATTTACAAAGGAGTGGGGGAAAGTATGAGTTCAGAGACTGATGAATTCAGGTAAGCTTACTTGGCAACATACACTTTATTAATTAGAACTTTAGTCTGTAATAAATGTTAATATATATATTTAATATGGTTCTCAAGGAAGATCACTGAATTAAAGAAATAAATAGAACATTGCTATATATAATGAATATAGACATTAAATATTGCTTAATAATAATTTATAGTCATCTGAACTTTAAAACAGCTGCAGCTATTACTGTGAAATTCCCAGATTGCTTGAATAGCTATTTTTCTCCTGTCTTCCTTCTTTCATTTTTTTCTTTCTCATAAATTTTGCATTGTTTGAGGATTATTCCAAGAGCTGGTTATATAAAAAGAAATGAGACTTAGTCCATAGTTTGAAGAAGCTATGGTCTGTGCTTATTATATTTAGGAACGATCATAATATTAATACCTTTAAATGCTTTTTTCACATTGTAAAAATAAATCATTTGTTTTCCATATCAGTACTCTAGTTTTCAAAACATAAAGAGATAAATTACTATATCCAATTTCCAATATATTACAGGAACATTTTGAAATTTAATCCAAAAACTTGGACCCAACCAAATTAATAGGAAAACAGTGCAAAGAAGAAAAAGTTTATGACACAAGTCAAATTTAAGAGATAACCAATGAATCAAAGGATAGATTGTTCCAATACATTGATTTGAGTGTACTGATTGATAAAAAAGATTTTCATTCTTTTTATGAGAAAAAAATCAATTTATCTTAGCAAAAAGCCCATTAATGCAATACATAGATAATGCATTATAGAATTGTACACTTGAAACCTATATAATTTTGCTAACCAAAGTCACCCCAATAAATTTAATAAATAAATTTTAAAAAGAAGAGAAAGAGAATGGAAAAATTATTATCATTCTTATTATTTGTGGAGGGTTTTCTAAAGTAAAAAAATTATTGGTATTCATCAAACTTTAATTTATAAAATCAGATACATTTTTCTGATGCTAGAAAATAATTTGGCCTAGGCACATTAACTAAGGACAAATATTTTCTGTTTTCAGTGCAGAGTTGTAGATGTCTGGCTTCTAAAGCTACCATGAAAATGGTGTTTAGTTTAAGTCTGATGTCTGAAATATATTATCTACTCTTATTGAATACATATTTTGTAACAATAGTATGGTATTGTAATGTAGAATTGAAGAGGAAGAGACAAATGTCCAGTTGTAGAAAACATTTTCAAATATCAGGAAAAACAGACTAAATCTCTCTCTCTTTCTCTCTCTCTCTCTCTCTGTCTCTCTCTCTCTCTCACACACACACACACACACAAGCACACAGAGATGAGATTTAAAAACTAGAGAAGAATATTTTAATGTGTAGAAATTTCATTTTGATACATAGAATTTTGTCTCATTAAACTGAGTTTAATATTGCTCCATCTCGTTAAAGCATCTGGCATTATTTGCAGCAAATGGCTGCTATAAAGTATTAATATATAAAAGTATACTTATCAATATTGATTCACTTTGAAGGAAATTTCATGGTGCTACAAATAGGAAAATTTAAATTAACATAACATAAATGAACCACTTCACTTTATGAATCAATTTTCTGTATTGCACATTAAATTCTAAATCCTGCGTTTTTTTCATATCGTGGTATGCCCAAACCAGCCAACTTCCTGATGTATTTAAGAATGCTACTCAAAATCTTATTTGCTTCTTTTATTCAAGACTTTAGAAACATATTAATTATGAATACATTGAAAGAAAATATAAATTTTGCATAATTTGTTATAAAACCTCTCACATTTTTTTTCTAATGTCTATAATCAAGGCAAAGGATCCTACACTTGCAAACGAGTAGTGTTCATATTAAAAACATAACTAGAACTATGATGTTATAATTTTTTAACTTGTTAATTACATTTATGCAAAAATATTTCAAAAAGTATAAAGGCTTAGGTATGTGACATAATTTTCCCCCTTTCATAGTTGTGGTAACAATTAATTAGTAGCCAGATCACAAGGTGGTGATGTAGACAGTGTGGGAAGGACTGCCCCATTTTGCCCACCAGCTCCTTTCCCATGTCTCAAAGTATATCTTTAATTATGTCTACTTTTTAAAGGAACATAACTTATTAATGCTTTTCTGATGTTAAATGTACCTAAGGGTTGGGGTGGTACATGTGTTTGCAGGTAGGTTTAAAACAAATTAAAATTATCATATCAGCCGAGTTTCGATAAAAAGTTTGCCACAGCAGCAAATGAGAAATCACAAGAAAAGATATCTGAAAGAAGGAAAGCAAAGAACTAACATGGCTAGAACAAAGTATTTGATTAGGGAAGAAAAAAAAAAGTGAACAAATTTAAATACATATGTGGAATAAAATACATATAAGAAGGAAATATTTCAATACTACTGGATGTATCCAATATGTTACAATAGATCAACAGACAATAAAATTTGCTCTGTATAATTTCATTAATTAAAAATTAAATCTTAGTAATAGTGTACGAGAGTCTGAAGAAAGACTCACAACAAGGCACTAGGTTTACCATCTGTTTTCAGGATGATTATCAACACATGACTGTTTCTTTTCTACAGAAATAATTGTGACTATTCCATTAAAAATCATTCTGAGACAAGCCATGGGAATTCTTTTCTTGCTGCTGAGTGGATGAGGAAAGTACTTATTTATGAGCCAGTCTTGCTCAGTGCACTTGTTTGTCCTAAAAGAGAGTCTATGTTAGGGCAAAAACACACTAAATGTGAGAAGAGTGGAACATTACAAAGAACTGGGATTTCATCTGATATGATAGGTCCCTGAAATCATCATGTCTCAAAGAGTTCTTGTGATGTGAGATGATAAAGATGACAAATGTTCCAGTGTTCACTCCAATTTGATTCAGTGTTCTATTACTCAAACCCAAAAGATTCCTAACTAATATAAGGACCATTAAAATTAAATAATCAGTAAATATCAAAATTGAAAGACACTCATTAGCAATTTAAATATAAAGTGATCTGAATTTTTAAAAAAAACAAAAGTAAATAAAGCTACTTGTGAGATTTTTAACTCTAAGATGTGCTTTTAATGAGTTAAAAGGTATTTTTTCCTTGTATGGAATTTTAAAATTTTATCCTAATGATAATGACATAAATGCCTGGTATTTGTAAGGTACTTTACTTTTAACAGCATTATGACATGGGTCTCATTATAACCTTGTGAGGTAGATAAAACAAATATGATAATATTCCAATTTAAATGAGAAAGTGGGTAATTCTAGAAATGTAATTTAGTTGTAAACTCAAAGTTCACATTAGATTAAAATAAGTTCAAGATTTCATGATATCTTTATAAATAAATAATAAATTTTGTTGCATTTCACAGAAGGGAGAAGGGATTATAAGCTGAAATAAAACTAAACAATATCATAAAAGGTAATGGTCCAGTCCAGCCTTAAAGGTTAGATAAGTTTTGCATACTTAGAGAAAGTACACTTTATTATTACTTATTAAGATGTACTATAAACAGTATAACTAAATCTCTTCTACTAGACTATGAGCTACTCCATGTGATAAAACATGTTTTCTTCATTTTTACATCCTCAGTAGCTAGAATGTATTTTTCATAAAAGTATGATAAATGGGTGAATAAATGAAAGATGAATTAATGATTTCTAAGAAGACAGTAGTGAATGCAACTAAATAAAGATAAGAATAAGAATAACATGTTTGAGAAAAAGTGATAAAATCAACAGAATAAATGTATCAATAGAACAAACGAGATATAACGTTTGAAAGATAAATTAGGAACTGACTGTATGTGGAACTTTCGCTAAGTCAATCCAAGAATTTTAAAATGTATTGTGTAAACTGTGGCAGTATCTGGGGTTTTTGAGCTGGGATTAACATAATAAAATACATTTTGCATATTAATATTCAATATCCCTTAATTCTGTCTTCTCCACATTCACAGAGCTCATTTTGATAGAGATGATCAGATTCCTTTTGCATTTATTCTAATTTATCTAAAGGGCAGTGACTGATGGACATGACTTGAAAGAGAAAGGTTAGGAACAGGAATGAATAAACTTTGAAATTCTCAATTATGGGACAGAGATAAAATAAGTCTGAGACTTGATTTATAATGTCATAGGTAGTCTTCATCTGTAGAAATATGATAGCTTTTTTAGTTATCATAAAAACATTTCTTCCAAGGTTTTTGAAATTAATAAGTAGAAAATTAATCCATGATTTTTATTTATTAATTAATTAAGTTTAAGCCTAAGTATACAAGAATCAACAAAAGTTTGGAAAAGATTCAGGGTGCTTAAATCTCCCTTTCCTTCCTAGGTCTCATCTTAGTTTCTCTGTGTAAAATTACTATTTGATGCATCTGCATTTTCCCTGAAAATCAAATGTGAAAATTCAGTGCCAAATTTAAATGTAATTCCAAAATATGATGGATAATTTGAATATAGTTCATCTATACTAAGTTTGTTGAAGAAAGAGAAGAAAAAAGGTGAAAAGTATATATTATCTTTATCAGACAGAAAGAACTATCGTTGACAAACTTTCATAAACATCATTTTTAAATCAGGCACCTTATCTTTAGCAAACATATGTTAGCCAGGCATTTAACCTGGTGAAATAAAGTCTCGGAGTTGAGTGAAAACTGCTACCTTTTGTATAGCATTTAATTGAATATATAACATAGACTTCACAAGTTCTTCTTTTAAAAAAGAAAGAAAAATATCTACATACATTTGATCCAAACAAGGAAGCAAAAATGTAGATACAGAGACTTTTTTTTGTAATCACATATGTGTGACTGAAGAATTCCATTTTCAGTCAATTAAGTACAAAGGGAATTTATGTAAGCTATTATATAAAGCTATAAAACTATCTTATTAAAACAGATTTAGACAGATTTCTTGTTTGCTTTCAAATGACTATAAATAAAAATAAAATGACAAAACTATGCCACTCACTCAGAATATATCAATTTTCATTGTTATCTATCAGCTTTACAATTAAATGTAAATATGATGATTCTTTAAGTATGCCACTGGGGAATTTCAGGATGCATTATAAATACTGAATCATAAATCCACAGCGCATTCTAAATTTTATATGTACACTAAATAATGTATATAAAAAAACATAAAACTGGAAAAAGATATACTTTTCCGGACTCATATTTAAAATAATAATAACCTGAGATTTTAGAAAATAAGCAAATTTAATTATAGTTACAAAATAATAAAGACATATGTAAAGACAAGAGACAAGAGATGTTCACCCACGTATATAGTTATATTCTTTCAACTACATAATCCTTACTGAGAGATCCACCCAATAATCAGGTGTTATATGAAATATTTGGATCCTATATAAGGTTTAGTGAAAAATATTTTTCTTAACTTTCAGAACTATTAAAAATAGAATAATATAGCAGAGGGATGCATTTTATTAATACTTTAAAGAAATTAAACAAGTAAAGCTAATTTTGCACGGATTGATAGAAACAGGTTCATAGAGTGCACAATAATCTGTATAATGTTAAAGAGACTACAAGAGTTTCACTGTGGGATTTTACCATGTATATATAAAGAACTTTTAACAGTACAGGTGACGAGCGCCCTCTTAGATCATTCAGTCATTCAGCTCATTTAATACTCCTGGACCACACAAAATTTTCTGAAAATCAGTAGTAACAATAATCTCGACTAGAGCAAAATGGTTAAGCAGTTAGAGCTGTCTTTGAGTTTTCTAAACTTTCTTACTTGTAGGGAGTGCACAAGCCAGAAGTCAGTCCTTTGAGTAAACAGGTTTTAGCAAGGCTACCCGTGTGCTTGGAGTCCACAGTTCAAGGGTTTTGCAAGGCAGCCCAGAGCTGGGTGCACAAGGACAATATTTGGGATGTGGTTTCTGGCTTGGTGGAAAAATATGACGTTGGGAACAAGGTTGTTTGATCTCTGGAAATGATTCGAGACATAACGTGTGGCCTGCCTGCTTTGAAGAGAATAATAATAATATAATCAGTAATGCCTTAGCAACATGTACCAAAATATTGATTAAATGCAGGTGTCTGTAACTATATGTCCTAGTTAAGACGTACTTTCCAGTCTCGCTTTGCTGATTTACCCTTATGATCTCACTTGTTTTGCCCACCCTATAAAATAAACTCGCTGCTGCCAGGCGGGGTCTCTGTGTCTCCATCAGAGCTCAGAGAACCACCAGGTCCCAGCTTTTCTGTCTATGTCTGTGTCTGTGTGTTTATTTCTTCATTCCCCATTGTCTCCCCTCCAGTTTACCTGTTCTCCCCACGCAGGTCATAGCACTTACATTTTTTTTTTGCTAATGCTATCTCTGTCTAAGCAACTAGTTAATTTTTTCTCTCAGCACTCGGTCAACCTAAGATGAAAAGGACTGACTTAAATGTGTTTAAACATTATTACTCAGTGTACGGGTATCTTTCCTGAACTTTAACAGTATTTAGTCTTGAGCTAAAATAAGAAAGCTATGCAGGTAGAATGCTGAGTGATGGTCAGCAATTTGGAGGAATGTGGTGAGACAACAAGATGCTTGAGATTCTAAATTGACATCACTGGTGACTGCTGATTTTTTGAACCCCATGTACTTGAATGGAAAGGCACAGGCTTTAGAATCAGCAAGTCCTGGGCTCAGTCTCATCTCTGATACTTTCTAGCTGTGATAACCTCCTTAAGGGAGGTTAAGCCTCAGAGAGCCATCTACACAGTATGAACAGCTTTGTTGATTTGAAGAGTAAATGAGAGAGCAGGTAATAGGTGATAACTAATTATTAGCATTTATCTTGTTATCTCCTTAAAATTGGTACTGATCATTAAATCTAGTCAGTTTTGAAGAGAGTTTGAAATTGGAGTCTCTTTTTGAGGCCCTCATTTATGTGCTTCCAAGGACAGACACAGAGACATGTACCCCCCGCCCCATGTGGAGAAAAAGGAAAGAATTAAGCTTGTGTGTGGGTATGAATTGCCCTGCCATCTACCTACCAGTTTTTACTGAAAAAAAGAGAGGAGGGTTCACAATTAGTGTTACCATCCAGCACTGAGTGACTTTGGTAATACAAATTGATTCATAAAAATAAAACTTTACATTTGCAATATTAGAACTTACTTAACACTTAGTAAAGTACTTGGTATGTTTCAGAGCAACAAAATTAATGCTAGAAAATAAAAGTAAATAAAGGTTTTTCTTAAGTGTACTAGGATATGCCTAAAGTAACATTAAATATTAAAATGAGGCTGTGAGATAGCCAACAATTTGTCTTTTTATCTACATGTTCTCTTTGCAAAGTCATATCTTATTGCCTAGGGGAAAAATGGCCAACTTTATTCTCACTGCTAACATAACCATATATTCTTTAAAAAGCAAGCTACTCATTATCATCACATGTCACGAATAATATATTTAGCACTAGACTAAGATTATGGCTAGGATAACTATATTTCCCATTGGAAAATGAACATAAAGTTGTATTTTATTATTGCTCTTGGAGTGAAAAAAAGTGATTTATTTTACTTTTCTTCTTGATTGAACTGATTAAGATTTAGGAAACAATATGTTGGCTTATAGTTGACAGAACTTTTTCTTGCTTAAAAGTTCAAAGCAATTCAACAAACATGTATTGATTATCTATTCTCTGTGCGAAGTTTGGCATTAATCAATGGACAAACCAAAAATGCATAGGCCCTAGCAGATTAGAATGGAAGACAGCATCTATATTATTAATATAAGAAATGTCATAGCTAGTGCAGAAAGTAAGATATTAATAAAAAGGGGAGCAGATATGATGAAGGGACACTGTAATTCATAAAATGTTTCACAACTTTGAAACCACCCTTAGTTTTCTTATTTTTCCTTTTCTTTGTTATTATTTTATTTCAGAAGGTCAACTTCCATTAATAGTTTTAACATCACATTTCATTACCATTAGTAGCTTATAGTTAAGATGATCTCTTTTTGTTTCTATTGCTCTCAGGTAGACAAGTTATTTATATTTTATTATGTCACCCATTTAAATCCTGAAACCTAATTTTGTCCTTGGATGAGCACAACTGAAATTGTTATGTGTTTCACTGAGTTGGTGTGCTGAAGTAAATAAATATTACATGTATAATCACATCTAAGAATAAAAATTTCTTCAAAAAAAACAAATACAAAGATGAGCTTGGAAACATTTCTGACATTAAACTGGCTGTGGTTGCAAATTCAGATAATGTATGTGTAATTACCTTGAAAATGATAAAAGCAACATGGATGTAATGTAATATTATCATTAAAGGGAAATGAGAGATTACTTGATCAAAATGACATTCACATTCATTAGAGTACTATTGGACTTTTTGGGACTTTTATACTTGTGAATAAGCCATTTAAATGATGATTATTAAATTTTGAAGAAAAATTTCCCTTGCTTTAAATCCAATTAGCCTCCTATGTATATAAAATACCTTATTTTTATGACAGCAATGATTTAATTTTACATGTAAATTTATAAATTGTCAAGGTAGGCACTTCATGATAATAGAATTAATTAAGTATATGAGGTATTTAATATTTCTTAAGCAAAACACCATTTAAAATATTTTTGCCACTAAAACTCAGATAAACATTTTAAAGAACTTAGGAATAAAATCAATGAACAAAATGAATATTTTTCCAAAGAGACTGAAATTTTTAAAAAGAACAAAATAGAAATTCTGGAGATGAAGAACTCAGTGAAAGAAATGAAATAGCTGGCTTAAAAAACATAGCTGATCAGATGAATGAAAGCATTAGTGATATTGAAGATAGAAATATGGAAATGACATAGATGAAAGATGGTACTGCTAACTACCTAAATTCTAACAGTCCTTTCTCAAAGCAAATTATATTGAAGGTGTCAAATATCAAAGACAAAGAGAGAATTCTCAAGCAGCCAGGGAAAAGAAGACTATAACCTATAGAGGTAAATCCATTAGATTATCATTAGACTTCTATGCAGAAACCCTAAAGGCAGGAGGGAGTGGAATCAAATATTCAAACTACTGAAAGAGAGAAATTACCAGAAAATAAAAATTTATCCAGCAAAGATATTTTGTAGATATGAAGGAGGAATAAAGACCTTTCCAGGTATTAAGAAGCTGAGAAAATTTTCTAGCACAAGGCCTGCATTACAGGAAATACTGAAAAAGGCTGTTCAACTTGAAATAAAAAGTAAAAAGGTACAAAATCATGAGCAAGATTACTAACAGACAGACAGAAGCAGGAAAATGGCAACCCCTACACAAAATAAGGCGTTACGCACTTAAACATATCCTACATATCATAAAGGGTAAAGAAGATAAAAACATAAAAAAAAGACAACTTTGCTACTGCAACACAAAGCAGCTCACAGCATAAATAGGAATAATTTGTCACAAGAAAAACATAAAAGAAGAGAAAATAAAGGTCTGAATTTGCAAAGCAGAAAAGAGATAAGAAGCATGCTTTAAGGACTATTGTATATATGAAACATTCTTTTTTATTGCTAAATTTATTGGGGTGACATTGGTTAGGAAGAATTACATAGGTTCCAGGTATAAAATTTGAAGCATTCATTACATAAACTTAATGATAACCAGTAAAAAAATTAAAACAACCCCCCCCCCTCCAACAAACTCAGAACTGAGAAAAATAACATTCGAAAAGAAGAAACAGAGGGAAAAAAATCATAGAATGCCTCTAAGCTAAAATAACAGATAGAAATGATAAAGCAAAGAAACAATGGAGACAAAAAAACTATCAGAAAACAAAAGATAAAATGGCTATAGGAAATTCTTTTTTTTTTTTTTTACCTGGAAAGACTTTTATTTTATTTATTTATTTATTTTTAAAATGTATTTTTATTGTTAGACTTACTGGGGTGACATCTGTTAGCAAGGATTACATAGCTTTCAGGCATACAGTTCTACAGTGCATTGTCAACTTGACGTATAGTAAGTTCACCACCTAGTGTGACTTCTCTTTCCATCACCTTATATTTAGCTTCCCCCCCTCCTCTCCCACCCCCTCCCCTTTCTCCCCTCCCTAACCCACTCGTCCCCAAATAAACATTAAACTATTGATTGTGTCCATGGGTTATTTGTTTGTTCATTTCTTTTTTTCTTTGCTTTCAGTTTTATATTCCGCATATGAGTGAAATCATGCAGTTC
>PVJL010015331.1:0-25219 GCA_004026885.1 Lyroderma lyra | reverse complement strand
TGAGAAAAATTATATGTTCATACTACTTTTAAGTATATGCAGACACTCAGAGTTGGTATGACAGGTGCAGGCATGCATTTAAATTCCAGAAAGATGAGTCAATCTCTTTTAATGAATGATCAAAGTCCTCAATACACTCTTCCTTTCTCAGCAAATTTGATCTTGTAATCTTCAATTGGCTAGCTGCATTATGGTTTATATTTTGTCTTCTCCTGAAACAGCAAAAATGGGTCTCTGCCAGAGAGGTCTATTAGATTAAATGGACAATTAATGTGATTCCATGTGCCAACTTCTGTGGAGTTTAGCCAAAAGGCTAAAGTGACACAAACTAAACATCTAATGTAAAATGGAAGCGACATGGAGACAAAGTTCTAGGAAATTTGTTATCTGGAAGAGAACTGAACTGCTTTCAAGGAATAGATTTTCCCCCATAATCTTTGTGACTAAAAATTATAAGCAGCTGGCAACAGAAGTGCCTTCTAAAATACCAAAGTAGTTTGATCTAAAGAAATAAATCTTTGAATTTGAACCAGGGAGTACCTTAGAATCTTAGTGTCCAAGGGTATTGTTTTACCTGCCATGCATCTGTTTTCCCAGAATCTTGCATAAGGAGAAAATTCCCTACTGTTATTACAGCCTATCTCTGCCCCAGAAATGTCACAGTTTTATAAGCTACTCAAATAATTAAATAACCCAACCTAAGTGGGTATAACAAGCAAAGCAACACAGTGAAAGTTTACACTTTCTAATCAAAATGAAGACAAACGCAATTATCAACTGTAAGACATTTAACAAACCCAGGGCCTGCACCAATTCAGACACAGATCTTACACAAACGATTTGGATAAACATCTTATAGTCCCCCTAATGGTTCATCCAAAAAGATTCCATTAAGATATATATTATCTACATGGAGAATAAAACAGGTGAGAAAACATTGTTCAGAAAAAAAAACAGGTAAAAAGAATGTGGCAATAAATCTATGCAGTAATAAAAAGATAAGAGCAATACAATTTAGCAAAGCACAACCAGAGACAGGACAGAATAATAACATGTTACCTGTCCAAGAAACTAATAGTTTATACTTTTTAATTCTTTCTCCACTCTTTAAGTTTAGTATTATCCTAATTTTGCATTAATAAGGGCCTGTTTATTAGGACTAAATTTATTTATTCTACATATATCAATAGAACATAGAGAAAAGGACTATTTTGAGAATATTGAAGTTCTTGATGTATCTCACTACATAGGATAATTCCTGTTTCTCTGAGTGTCAGAATATGTAGCATAGAATAGTGAGGAGGTAGCAAGATACTATGTCTCAGGACATGAGGATTAAATGGTCACAGAGTCCAATAACTGCCAGTAAGCCCTCCTTTTACTACGAAGGTCGTCTGGTGGGAGCTCTGGACTCTGTATCACCCAGGAATTCTGCATCTGGAATTAAAAAGCATTAAGTCACAGAGCACTCAGATTTGTACATCATGAAATCGGTGGAGCTTTACAGGCCAGGACTGAATTTGGAAAATCTCAAACTGAATATTTTCCTTTTTAATTATCCCAGGAATACCTGGCCCTTCCAGTGCATATATGATCTCAGTGAATAACAGTATTCTGTAGTGCCCCAATCACAAAATGGGGGTAATCACACTCTCTTTTCTTCATCTCCTCTAGCTAGTCATATAACCCTGTCAACAATTATGTTCTTATCCCAAGGATGTGCTGTTAAATACATAATGATGAGACCTATGGGGGGGAAAAAGTGTGCATATATGTATGTACATAAACTCATTATCAAGTTCACTAATATAGAGGGTGTGTCACACACAATTTACAAGTTATCATAAAATATATAATACTCCCCTGAATTTTTGCTGAAGTTTTGTATGCAGAGCCAAACTATGGTTGCAATAGAAGGAAATAAATAAATAATTGTAGTTTCTATAAAAATGTTGGTTCATGTTTTCATTTGTATTAACGATTAAGAAAAAAGTGAAGCAGCTAAGATGTATCTGGTAACTTATTAGTAAATGATGTGAGTGATATATTTGCTAAATTAGAAAATTGTTTTTGAATACTGGTGGAATATTTCCTCAGTTTTTTGTACTGCTTACAATGTAATGGTACAAACATGACACAATTTTATATTTAACCTGCACTATTCACTTTTTTCACCATTTTCTTAAGCCTAGCAAGTAATAAAACAATGCATCAAGCCTAACTCATAGCATCTTCAGATTTCTGTAAGTATTCCCACCATGGCCATTCTAAGCTGCCATTGCTGAATGAGCACTGGAAAGAGATGAACAGTGGCATACAATGACATAGTCATTCTGCCATATGGATACAATAGATATAAATAGTCTCAAGAGTATAGGAATTAGTAACAGGTGATACAATAATAAGAAAGTGATGTTTTCAGTATTACTTTTATTTTTAGTATTGCAGGCCTTATATAATTCATATAATTTAGTTTTTAATAGTGAAGTTTAACAACCAGTTTGCAAAATTCTTGAAAAGTTAACAGTGGGTTCTCTTAAGCCAGTGTGTTTGTTTCAGCATACTGAAGGACCTAACCATTGCTTTCCTAGCCTGTTAGAGCAATACATGAACTGGCCTCATTGTGTGCGAGCCCTGACTCTCTCTGATGTCAGAGATAGCGTGCACATATCTTTATATGACACTTCCCTGCTGAAAGTCTTGTAATAGTTTCCTTTTATTTTGAAAATGAAAACCAATGCTTTGTTATATAAATCTTCATGCTCTAAAAATTATATGTTTATCAATTTGACCTCTGAAAACACTACCAAATGAAGTACAATGCTCTAGGCAAAATTAACCACTCAATGTTTCTGAAACACTTTATCCTTTCTCACAAATTCCTACATTTGATTTCATTACCTTTCATGTTCCCCTAACTTTAATCATCTGACTTACATTAGACCACTTAGCTCAAACAAGTTCTTGTCACTGAAACTCACTTGAGCTACCTTGACTGAGCCAGATGGACTTAGTCTGTGTTTCATCCACAACAGCCCATTTATAACTGCAATCCGAATGTCAGTAGCTGGTCTACTTGATTGCCTCCTTAAGTAGTTTGAGAGAGTTCCTTGTGTAGAAGCAAATTAACATGTGTGTTCTTCAATGTGTAGGACATTGCACTGAGCACTTTCCATATTTATCTCATTTGCCTAAAGGGATGAGTAATATTTTCTACATTAGGAAACAGGCTCAAGGAGCATATAGGCAAGGCCCAGGTCACAAGGCTCACAAATGCAGCTCAGAATGAAATGCAAGTAAGTGTGAAGACAGGCTTGAAGCTGTCTACAACACGCCATGCTTCTCAGTTCACATCCAAACTCCAGGAGCCTAACACAGTACCTGGCAAAGAGCGATGCCTGTGAACAACAGAGTTTCACTTAGAAATGCGCTGATTCTCAAGAGTGTACTCTGAATCAGTGTTACCAGCAGAGCTGATTAAAGTGCAGATTCATACGACCCCCCTCCAGACTTGGAGAACAGGACTTTTTCTGCACACTAAACATTAAGAAATTCTGGATTAATTGTGTATTCAATTAACTTTAAAAATTATTTCATATTCTTTCCTACACTTACTCACGGCAGCCTGATATGCAGTGGCACAATTATATGATATTTCTGCCATACAGATACAAATATGCATAAAATTGTCTCAAGAGCAGCCTGAAGCTGTACCTTCCCTCTTCGTGAAGAGACGGAATCATAGCACCGAAGTCTGGCTACCTTCGTTAGGAGCCCTCCCTGGGCCTACTACTGGGAACGATTAATAAATGGCCTGCTCCAGAGGGGCTGTCGGTGATGGAGCTGACCCTGCACCTCTCTCCCTAACTCCATGTTCACTGACTTCACACTGTTACCTTAAAATTGGCTTTGGTTGGATTATTTACTCCATGGAAATCAGCAAAGGTGCCGAAATTGGCGTTCCTCCCCCGCACCATCCCCCGGAGCCAGTTTCCATGCACTTACCACCTACCTAGTACCTGGGGTGGCTGTGGGGCATGCCTTTTAGAAGGCTGGTGACAGTGAGTCTCTTAGATTTCTTCTGCCTTATCTCATCACGGTCATTTGTCAGAAACATTTTATTTCAAAACACACCATATACGATTTTCCTAGTTCAATCAGTACGCATTTCCTCGTGTTGTGTGCTTTATTTTTCACATCCTTAAATTCTCGGGGGAGGTGTGTGCTGTCTTCTTATTCATGGTGGCTATTTCTATTACCTTCTAATTTAGAATCGTATGTAAAATCAATGTCTTCGTTTCCTCTATGAAATTGGCCTTGCTAATATCATCCCATAACCTGAATATAATTTTCTATCTCATTAATCACTGACTTTAAGTCTTCACTGAAAATTAATCTATGTGGTACAATTCTATGTCAATTTATTTTAGTTAAATTTTTTAAAAGTAAAATTACAGGAGACAGACAACATTATTTTCACTTTGTATTTACTCTTTCCACTCTCAAATTTTCTTCTAACTTTGTTCAAAGTAGAAATTATACTGGTGTAAATAGCTTGTTTTTAAGCCAAAGAATACTTGTTTTAAATATTACCCTTTGGATACTTAAAGATTATAGCTATTTATGGGAATTGTGAATTTGAATGTTTTAGCCTGGAGAAAATAAGGCTAATTTTATGAAGTAAACTGAACATAAATTTAACCTGTAGAGCTAAAAAAATAAAAAGTATATATATCTTAGAAGGTAGTATTGCCATTAATACCAACTGAGTACTAAGAGTGGTTCAAATTTCCTTTGTTTGTGTACTAGTATTACTTTAATAGTTTGGGCGTTTAGACTACATATAGCAGGTACTAACTTGACACAATTTTATTTAAAAGAGGGGGACTTACTACAAGAATACAGCATATAACATAGAAGCTAAGTCAAGGAATAAAATGCAGTTAGCTCACATTAAATGACCTGAAATCAGGAGATGGAATGCTAAATGAAAACCAGGAAAGATTATTTTTCTACTTGTTATTTCTGTTCTCTTTCTCTGCTACTTGATTTTCTCTGCAGACTTAGCTTTTCTGCTACTCAGTCCACATATTAAGAGATTACGTCTTCACAGCTCCTGCTTGTTAAATCACCTCTGGTCAAAACACAAGACTGGAATGACTGAAATTTTTTCATCTAAATTCCAAATTTTCTGGAAAGCACCCTGACTCTGTTTACTCCTAGTATCTTACCACATAATATTAATACAAGCGTAACTATTGGGGACTGCCTTTGTGTTCTATGCTGCGTAACAAATTACTACAAATTTCAAGGCCTAAACTACTATACACTCATTAACAGTTTCTGTAAACTAGGATTCCAAACACAGTTTAACTGGGTCCTCATAAAGCTGAAATCAAAGTTTTTTTCTGGGCCACATTCTCATCTGTAAACTCAGAAGAAAAGAATCCGCTACCAAACTTACTAAGTATTTATTTTCTTGAGACGATATGATTGAAGGTCCCAGGTTCTTACTTGCTGAGGCTGCCCTCAGGTCCTAGAGGCCACCTGCAGCTCCCTACCACTAAGCCCTCTCCATAGGGAGTTCACAATGTGGGTGTCTGCTTCTTCAAGGCCGGTAGGAAAATGACTCTCTGGCTAAGATGGATTCTTATCTAACAAACACAATCAAGGGAGTGTCATCTCATTATTTTGCCATATAACATAACTTAACCAAGGGAGGGGCATCCCATGTTCTTTTAATTAGAAGTAAGGCACTGGTTCTGCCATCACTCAATGGATCCTAAAAGGGTGTGACTCATTAGAGGTTACCTTAGTGTGTGTCCACCACAAGAACCCACCTCTATGTCCTACATATGTGGGAGGGAAGGAAAACAATTCTCAGAGGAATTATTATAAACTAGATGAGCTGGCAGACCTAATAAAAGGTACCTAGAACATCTGCTAAGACCAAATGACATTGAGATGACTTGGTGTCAATCTGTTAGGTGTTTAAGCAATGACAGCAGGCATCTGTGACTAGTTCTGAATTTAATGACAACATCTCTAATGTTTCTTCTTTAAGTAACATTTTACATGTTACCATAACATCCTTTTATTTCTAGTTAACAAAGATGTTTTAATTTAGGAAGTACTTTAAATATTATCAAATGTACTTTATAAATCATTGAGTTGTCATTTTTCTTCTTTGATTATTAATGTGTTGAGTTATAAGGATATATTTCCTTATTTTGAGCCATCTTTACAGTTGTGGACTAAATCCTACTTAGATTTGAGATCATTGTAAATACTATATGGAATTGATTTGAGATTGTATCATTTACATTTATAAAGGTCTTCAACATTTATTCTTTGCATGGTTTTTGTCAACTTTTGGTGTTAAGATGATGTTAGTATTGTAGTAACCTTTTCATTGCATGCTCTAAAATTGTTCAAATAGCAAGGGAAGCGTGTTCTAAAGTTACGGTTGAAATTGCCCAACAGTTGCTTTAATTTAACATTTTTTTTTTAATTTAACATTTTTAATGACGTTAGGGAGTTATTTCTAACACAGAGTTAAATTACTTTCATGGTTATTGGCCAATTAAAGTTTTGTCTTTTATAGATCAATTTTCTTAAATCTATTTGTAATTTATACTTGGATTGGCACAATTTGCAATAAACTTTCACCAACCATTTGTCCATGTTCCTCACTCATTGGAAACACCTTGCTTTAGTCTGTGATCTTTGTTTGTATCAGGGGTTGAGAAGCTTTTTCTGAAAGGGACAGACAGTACATATTTTATGCCCTGTGGACCAATAACAAAATGAAAGGTATGTGTAGATACATATATAATCAATAAAATATGGCCACTAAAAATATATGAACCAGTCATTGGTACAGGGTGTTTAAAATTATTTTAAAAGAAAATAGATTTTGGTTTGGATTTTGCCAGCAGGTTATACTGTGTCAATTGCTGACTATATTATTTATATTAGTTTATTGGAAATTTAGTGTGAGCAAGCAAGTAGAATAGATTAAAAAAAAACAGTAATATGAGTTTTCAGATGCTTAACCTGAAGACTACAGGGGCATTATAAATGAATGCAATCCCATTCTTGCCTTATGCACCAGTCTCTGGGAATTTATATAATCTAACAGCCCCCTAGGAAACCAAGCTACCTCACATCTTCTGGAAATCAAGTTTCAAAGTTTGTAGGATGGGGCCAAAATCTGGACAATAGTGAAATTACCACAGAATGAGGTTTTGTTAAGCGTGTTTTCTCTCTTGATATTATGATACTTTTATTTAAAGCCTTTACATTTGGACATATACATCGTGCTTTTTAGATTTTGGTTGCTACCTTGCCAAAATAACTCAATTATTTTTTCAAATATCTTATTTAACAAGAAGCAAAGCTAAGAGCATGATTCTATGTCTTTAAATTGGTATAAAACTTAACATATTTTTCACTTTACATTGAATACCCAGATACTGAACTACTCTTTGAAAATGGTCATGGGTACAGACGACTGAGCCTGACCCTGTCCACTCGGGGCTTTAGATTTGGACACAAAAGAGTAATGACTTCCTTCTGAATTGCTTGGCCAATGAGCTGATCTAACTAAGCTCACCTGATATGAGTCTGGCTATATCTAAGTAACCATCTTTTTCAAGGTTCAAATTTGAGTTATTTTTCCTTTTCTATAAAAAATGCATTGGGAGCATCAAGAATTCATAGGGTTAGTTTTGTTGTCTGCAACATTGGCTTACATCATCCACCTCTTCTACTTTTACCTCTTTGTCACTCATCTCATAGATTTCAAGGGGACTTAATCAACTAATGTATGCAAAACTTCTTCACATTGAAAGAGTATATACACAAATATTTGATATAATAAAACCTTCTTAGCTTGCTATTTTAAGGAATTGAAACCTAAAAGTTTTACTGGAGACAAGAATTGGTCTCTGGCTGCCCTTTGATAGATTCTACTGAGAGTGAAGCAGAAGCTGTAACTGGATGTAATGTGTTTTGTCATACCAAAAAAAATAAAAGCTTTTGCACATTCACAACTCACCCACATTTCCAATTCATTGTTGCAAGGCCACTTTGCTTTCATTAACTGAAATTCTACAGGAGATACTGATGACCTAAGTGAAGTTGCTTAGCTAAGTGTCAAACTAATGAGATTCTATTACAGAGCTTTTTTAGCTAAGTGTCACACTAATGAGATTCTATTATAGAGCTTTTTTTTTTTTTCATTTACATCCAGAGGAAAACAAGTTCACATCTTTTAAACATTTAGGAAAAAAATTTTACTTACGCTAGTGTTCAGTCTGGTGTCAAACTTCCAATAAAATTCAAATTTGCATATTCTGCATTTTATTCACAAACGCCACACTAATACAGTCATCCTTCCCTTTGGTACATTCAACTGTCTTAAAATTTCCTAGTACCTTGACTAAAATAACACTAAATTTAAAAAACAAAAAGTTATTAAGGCAAAACTCTCTGCTGGAATGCTAAAAGATCAGGCTTTTTATTTCAAAAGTTTTAGGCATTATATTTATTCCATAATGAGTGGAGCATTTCTTGACTGTACTTCATGTTGTGAACCATGCAAATTCTCTACTAGCAACCCGGAAATGAGGCAAGGACAATGCATAAAGACGCAGGGAAAGAAAAGAATCTACTTGAAAATGGTCTTGCTGAGAAGAAAGCATGAAGAAGGCATTGCTCACTCCTGAGACCCTGCTCCTTAAACCAGAAAGACTATGCTATAGTCTCTTGGAGTTGCAAAATTTGCTTTGCAACAATAAGGCAATGTCTATTTTGAGAATGTGACAATATGCTGTGCAATCCAATTAAATTAAATATATTCTATACCTTTTATGTTACTAATTTAAATGCTGAAAAGCAAAAATATTGGGATTCCTTTTTCCTGTCAACAAACTTTCAAAAGGAGGTACCTCCCATAATGTGTGGCTTACTGATTTATAATTCTTTTAATTGACTTTTGAAAACCACATTGAACATTTAATATTATACTATCATTAGCACACTTATTATTCATCTATATCACACACAATTGTGGCAATTAAGTTGCCTGCCTTTTAAACACTTGGCTCAATGATCTTTAATTACACTTGTAAGAACTGCACTGAAAGGGAAAGTTGCTAAGTGGCACAATGCATTTTGTTGCCCTAAAATTAGTGATCGGTACATGTAAATTTATGATGTAGATGCAATTTTTAATGATATATTCTTTCTCCATATAGTGTACTAGGTTTCTATTTCTCTTAATATTTTCTTAAATTTATTCTTTCCCAAATATTTAATGAGTACCTGCAGTGTTCCAGACACTATACTACTAGGTACTGGGTATAAAATGATGAATAAGATGAATTCATTTTTTGCTTTGATGGAGCTTACAGCATTGAAATAGATATAAAATAGGTAAGTGAAAACAAACAAAATAGTTCAGATTGACATTAGGGAATCAAGAAAAAATTTCTGATAGAAATAGTATATAGGAGAAATACTTTATACTAGGTAAAGTGCTAAGAACAGCAAAGACTTCTCTTAAAGTAATAAATTAAACTGGAGACTGAAGAATGGAAAGGACCAAGCCATTGGAGGAGCCAAAAGAAACAACAAACATCTTTCAAGCAACTTCTCTCTCTGAATCCTTTACCATAAACCAGAGAAGCTGGACTTTTGCATCTAAATCCAGCTATAATACTTATTAGCTGTGTGAGCTTATATTAGTGGTTTAAATTCATATGCCTCAGTTTCTATTATAAATCTGTCAAATGAAGATGATTTTAGAGAGTTAAAATTTACTCCGTTAATTTATGTAAAGCAATCTGAACACTGACTGTCATACAGTGCTTTATTAGTAAATACTGTTATCATTCTATTAGTAACATTATTGAAAAATAGCAGTACTCATTTGGAACCTAAATTAACAATATGCAAAAATTAGCAAGATAGAAACATGGAAGGAAACTTGCTATGAAAGGTGGCAAAATATGTCACCCCAAACTATGCCTATTTGGCATACTGATTATTTTGAGCTGGTTAAGAAACAGCAGACACAGGAGAAACTATGAAAACTGGGAAGTTAACTTTCTGTAAGAGACCTTTACATTTATAAGAAGGGAAATCTCCATTTATAAGGGGTGTACCCCTCTCTGTACTAGGAAGAGAAAGATGACTCTAAATCTCTAGAAATTCTTCTTAGAGGAGAAGACAATGACTTAAATCTGCATAACAATCTTACCCTTGTTTACTGCACTTTTCCTAGTAACCTCCCATAACTGAACTTCCCACACTCCCTCCAACGTTTGTCTTCTGCAGGAGATGGTTTTTAAGGTCATGGCGTGGGTCTTGTTTGAGTTACTCAGTTTTCCTGGGTATCTTCCATTTATATGGGAAGTATACATGTTAGTAAACTTCTGTTTGTTTTCCTCCCATTAATCTGTCTTTTTATTAAAGTTGTTCTCAGCCAAGAACCTAGAGGGGTTAAGAGAAAATTATTTTTCTTCCCTCACAGTTGCAGGTTTACTCTGCTGATTACTGTTCTATTTATTTATGTGCAATACTTCATTTCACTCTCACAACAAAGTGTTCAGGTAAATGCAATTACTCCCACTAGGCAGTAAGTTCCATGAGAACAGTTGCTCTGTCTGTCTTGCAATTAGCTCTGTGATGGTTTATTTTGATGTGTCAGCTTGGCTAGGCTATGATGCCCAGTTGTTTGGTCAAACACCAATCTTGATGTTGTGGAGGTATTTAGTAAATGTGATTAACATTTAAATCAGAGGAGTTGAGTAAAGGTGATAACCTTTCATACTGTGTGTGGGCTGGCCTCATCCAAATAGCTGAAGGCCTTAAAAGAAAGGGCTGAGGTTTCCTGAAAAGAAGCAATTCTGCCTCTAACTGCCTTTGGACTCAAGTCTGCACATCAACTTCTACCAGAATTTCCAGCATGCCAGCCTGCCCCCAAATTTTTAACATTGCCATCCCTCACAACTGTATGAGCAAATTCCTTAAAATCTCTCTCTGCATAAAAATAGTCGATTAGTTTTATTTCTCTAGAGAATTCTGACTAATACAAGCTCCTAGCATACTTTATTGCTATGAAATTTAATCAGTAAATTTTTACATGTGGGCACATATGCAGGAATGGATGAATAGGGAAAGAGATTTAAAAAAAGGTTATATAAATGTTTTCTAACTCATATATTTGGCATATAGTGAAGCTGAAATTCAGGCCTATATTTCTCTAAATCCAAAGCCATGGAGTCCCCTCTATTAGACCATTCCATCTCTTCTATTAACCCCTATGAAAAAGCAATAACAATAATAATAACACCACCAGTACTATAAGTGGATAATCTCAAATATGTATTTCCCACACATAGTTTAACAGACCCCACATTAACTACTCAAACCCAGGATGCCTGATTTAAGCTTTTTTATCCTTTTTGACTGTGGTACTCAAACCATTCCCAGTTTTTTGTTTGTTCGCTTTTTGGTTTTGTTTTTTTTTTTTTTAACTTCCTGGTATCAGAAGATTTATTCTTTCCAAAATGAGTAACTTAATTTGAATTCTGTTATTAGACGACCTTGTAATTTTACTCATGTGAACTGATTTCTCCAGGAGTCAAATCCCTTTATAGTAATTTCTTTATGTGTTTCTAAGCAGAAAATATTTCACTTAAAAATATGTCAAATTCTCATGATATATAAAAATGTCCAAGTAGTAAACTGTGTGCCATATAAAGGTTCCATGATCTTTATTCTCCTCTTTATATCTCAGGCCACGTTTCACCTTACATATAATAAAACTTTCCCAAGTCTCTGCACACACCAACTTATGCCTCAATACTGTCAACATAAGAAATGTCCAAAAGTGTGGAGAATTTTTATGAGTTTATTTGAGCCAAACTGACAAGTGCTCTGAAGCAAAACCTCGATTGAGAAAATGCTCCAGAGAAGGGCAGTGTTGTGGCTTATTTTATGCATTAGAATCAAAGGAGGAGACATAAGGAGAGTTACATGAAACTCATTGGTGGTTGAGTAAGGGGGCAGGAAACAGCAAAGAAGGGAAATCGCTGGGATTGGGTAAAAAGTAAAATGGAGACACACACGCTTCTTTTACATTGGTGGGTACAGGATTGCTAATAATTAACATTTACAGCACACAGGGATGGTACGTGGGCAACAAGATATCCATGAGGGGTTCTGTGGTCTCATGCTCTGATGTGGAGGTTGTACTTTGAGGGGTCTGGATATGTTATTTTAGATACAAAAAGATAATAGGCTCATTTAATGTAAAAATTGACCATTGTCAAGGAAGCTATAGGCCTAGGACACGACTATCTGCCATGACTCACTTTTAGTTAGGAATTTTTATTTTCAGATCATCCTATGTGGTTACTTGCAGCCTCTGAGTGTGTAGTGCTTACCATGCTGACCTCCCCTGAGCTTGTCAGCTTTAGTACGTGGCCCCTTTTTCATTCACAATATCTTTGCTTACACTGTCTCTTTGTTTGTAATGTCAGAGTGTTATTGAGTCAAGAATTTATTTCCTAAAAATCTTGATGGTACCATGTGCCCAGATATGTACTTCTTTACTTCCATATAAATATGTGCACCATACCAACAATTCCATTATACTGAACTTATAAATCTTTACATCTAAACTTTTGATATTACTTAAAACTAATTTGAAAGGTATCTAATGTAATATATACGTGTATTACATATGAGATTTCTTGATATATAATGGTTTAATAAATGCTTTTAAATTCAACTGAAATAACATTATATTGGCTCATAGGTTCCATTTATAGACTATATATACCTCAAAGCTTTTGTCCAGCCACTTCCCTATATGATAGAATAGCTAGTGACAGATCTATGCTTTTTCCATGAACAATAAGAAAAGTTATATAAAATACAATGATCTGTTTGAAACTAGTAAAAATGTTTATACAATAACAAGATCAGAACAGGCTAATAGTCAAGTGAGGGTAAAATATTAGAGAGGTGAACTGACATCTTAATACTTTTGCCCAGAATATGCTAATTCTGGGAGCAGGTAAAAGGTTCTAAATCCACATCTCATATCAGGAACAGGCAAACTGTGGTCTACAAATCAAATCCGGCCCCCTGCATCTTTTGTCTGGCCAAAAAGCTAAGTATGACTTCTACATTTTCAAATCGTTGAAAAAGAAACAAAAGAAGAATGATGCTTATTGAAAATTATATAAATTTGAATTGCAGTACCTAAATAAAATTCTGTTGGAATACAACTATGCTCATTTGTTAGCATGTTATTCATGGCTGCTTCCAAACTACAACTACAGAGTTTAATAGTTGTGATAGTGATTGTATGGCTCACAAAAGTTAAATAGTTATAAATCTGGCCCTTTATAGAAATAAATAGCCATTTTTTTACCTACGCTTTAAAGAGGCCACTGATTAGAAATGATTAATTTTGGTAAAGATTTAGGAACCCTCATGCCTACAACCTGATTTCTTTAGGTGGTTTCATTATTTTGGGATAATGTAGTGTGCAAGATTCTAAAACTAAGTGGAAAGCCTCTGTTAAGCAGAGCAGAAGTTTTGTCAGTATTAAAAATCCACAGTTTAAATATGGGATCCCCCCACAAGCCAGCACAATGATTAGATTGAGGTAATTAGTAACCATGCTATTGGTCTACTTAAGGGAAGGTAAACCTTCTTGGACAATAATATCATCTGAAGCCTACTCATTTTTTATATACAGTGTTTGATATTCAATCCAGACTTATTAGATAACCAAAAACAGGGCAATAGGATTAAAAAAGAAAGAAAGAAAATTATAGAAAATACAGAACTACAGAATGTGAATTATTTAGATATTGAAGTTGGTTGACAAAGACTCTAACTAAATTGACATATTCAAAAAATGGAAGAACAAAGAGAAGTTATGAGAATATATGGAATTTCACAAGATGAAATCAATAAAACATAATTGGACAGTCTAGACGTGATAAAAACTACAATATCTGAAATTGAAAACTCATTAAATGGAATTAAGAACAGATAGAAAACAGTACATTGCAGAATCTATGAACTGAAAGACAAGTCAAAGATTTTTTCAAACTGAAATTCAGATAAGAAATAATGTAAACTACAGAAAATAACATGAGAGATAAATAAACAATAGGAAAAGGTCTAACATAAGTTTACTTGGAGTCACAGATGGGAAGAGGACAAATAATGGGACAAGGAAATATTTCAAGAAATAAAAGCTGAGAATTTTCCAAAATTGATGAAAAACAAAAGTTATAGGTTCAAGAAGCTCTGCAAAACTCAAAGAAAACCACACCTATGTTATTAATATAAACCAAAGACAAAAGAACATAACCAGAGTTATATGCACTTCACTTCAATTAAAATTTTTAAAAATTGTAGAGATAAAAGACATGTTAATTTCAAAGGAGCAAAAGTACTGATCAGCTGCATCCTCCAAAGAAATGACAGAAATCATGAGACCTATAAAGATAGCTTTAAAGTTCTGAAAGGCAGTAATTGCCCAGCTATAATATTATACTCAGCAAAAATATTCTGCAAAGCTCAAAGTGGAATTAAGATGTTTTCTGACAAACAAAATGAGAGGACTGCTGACCGGTAAACCTAGAAGACACAGGTAAGACAATTTTCTAGATAGAGAGAAAAGTATCAAAGGAGGAAACATTGAATTAAAAGAAGGAGTGAAGAGCAAAGATAAAAGCAAATATGTGAGATATTATAAATGAAGGCAAATACATTTTGAAACAAAAAACAAAAACAAAGGGACAGAAGGAAGATTGGGAAGGGTTAGATATGTCTGTTACTTCAGTTGTGGTGATTAGTATCATGGATGTATGTGAATGTCCAAACTAATTAAACTGTACATATTAAATATGTACATTTTTTGTATATTAGTTATGGCTTAATAAAACCATTTAAAAATAAAATAACTTTTTACTGCAGAAAATCACTGTAATGTTTAGTGGGATCAAAATATATGAAAATTAAAAATGTATGATGATATTAGCACCCAAGGTGAGACAGAGGTAAATGCAGTGCAAGTGTTTCCTCAAATCCCAGCATTACTGTAAAGCAATAATTTGTGTTAGATTGCAGTAAGTCAAAGATACAGGTATAATCTTAAATGTAATCATTAAAAACTTAAAAATGCATATGTAACAAATTAGTACTTGAGTAAAATGGGAAATGAAGATACTTGATTAATCCAAAAGAATCTACAAAAGTAGAAAAAACAATTATGAAACACATGGGTCAACTGGATTCAATATAATGGTAAACATAAACCTCTACTACATCACAGGTTCACATTAAATACAAATGTACTAAATACTTTAAGTTAAAAAACTAATAATATCAGATTGGATAAACAAATAAACAAAAACCAAAAATTGAAAAATATACTTAAAAGAGATAAATATTACACAAAGTAACTAAAACAAATATGATACAGATATACCAATATTAGACAAAATAGAGTAACACAAGAAAAATCACTAGTGATAAATTGTGATATTATGTAATGATAAAGGAGCTAATCCAACAGAAATATCATAATTCTATGTCTGTACGCACACAATTATATGAATTCATTATGCATTAAACAAAAATTGACAATTAAAATGAGAAATCAACAAATTCACAATCATGATAAGAGTGTTAAAAACCTTTCTTTTATAACTAATAGAATAAGCAAACAAAAATAAAAGCAGCAAGGATAGGGCATGGAAAAAATCACAATAAAGTGGTAATTATGTATATATAATTTACACATGCAGAAAACTGAATCTAACACTGACAAAATCAATTAAAAATAGTACTTTCCCCCCAGTTTCTACTTTAAGATATTTATAAATAAGAGGAAAGACATAAAGGTGTTTTTGGCTTACAGTAAGATTTTGCCCAGGGACATATTTAGACATAAGGTTTATTAAATATACTAAGCAAACATAATTTATAATCTCTCTTATCAAAGAAACATTGTCATTTGCGTTTGGACAGTTTATTTAAAAAGGTGAACCCATGCCCCGCCCCCCCAAGTATAGACTGCGAGATAACAAGCACTATGTTCTTTTCTAGCTCCATTACTATAATTTGAGTTAGGTATGACAATAGCTCTAATAAAGAGAGAATAGAGTTCATATGTCATGTCATTGTCATTGTTTATTGTAATTAATTTAATAAAAAGCAAATCACAAGCAGACTTCATGTCCCTATAGCATTGGGTAAAAATCCTGTGCTTTGGCATCTGACAGATCTATATTTAAATATAATTTTGATATTTAATAATTATGTTCTTGTAGTTAGCTAACCTCACCACAGAATGAAAATAATAATGCCTATATTAGAAGGTTGTGATGAGAATTAAATGAGCTACCTTATATAAAATCCTTAGCAAAGTGCTTGGAATTTTATAAACACAGACAAAACTGTGGCTATTATTCTACTTTTCATCAACTCAGGACTTCACTAAATTCATTGGCTTATAGTCCTAAATCATTATATTTTTATCTCCTTAGGTAGTGCAGCAGGTGGGGCATGGGAGTAGAGGAGAGGTAAAGGAGAAGGCCAAAGGACATCAGACATTATTTTGAAAAATAAAGCAAAGAAAATGATTCCCCAGCAACTGAGAAATTAAGTGATTCAAAGTTATAATCACGTTTAACTCAATCAAATCTAATTATTACACAAAATAGAACACTTTATGAAGTCAGAGTATGATAAAACTTAATTCATACTCTCCAGACTGAACAAAGGATATGAAGTTACCTACTCTTTTTTACACATACTATGTCCTCACTGGCCAGTTTTCTTCTTGGAATAGTGTTTTCATGGACACTGGCAACATCTGACTCTTGTGCCCTGTTTTATCTGTTCTGTCATTATTAATCAATCTCTGTTCTAAGTCACAGTTTTTTTTTAATCTTCTGATGTGTCAATAATTTCAATCAGACTAAGATAAAGATCTTATGGATATTGGAGCCATTGTGTACCTTTAATAAGAAAACATTACACATATATATGTATGTGTGTATATATGTGTGTTTATATCTATATCTATACAGCTATATCTATATATCTATATCGGACCTTATCAATAATAAGTTGAATTTATTGTTTACATCTAGAAAGCAATATTCTTGTCTTTATTTCCAAATTCTCTGAGGTGGAATACCTCATGTCCACGTCCACAGTTCCCTAAAATCCCAATTCTTTTTGTGGAAATGGGCCATCAATCAAAGCGGTAGAGGATTAAATACCACGTGCACACACACACACACATGCACACACACACACATTCAAGCACTCAAATGCAGTCCCTGATTTTACATTTATTCCAAGTATAAGAAGGCTAACCAACAAATTACCTTATTCATTATAGAGTATAGATAGTATGAACTACATGTATATGTTCTTTTTTTCCTAAGGTATACCTGTTGTATCACTATGTGTATATTATTTTTTGGAGTAACACAAAATAATGGACTACGTAATTCTAACCAAGTCCTCTAGTTAACACTCAATACAGTCACTTGGTTACAAGTCTCTACCACTTGACTGTGATCTAATTAAGGACAGTGACCAAATCTTATGCAGATATTTGTACCTCCAGCCTAAAACAGTGTTGAATGAATAAATTAAAGGCAGTAAAACATTTTAAATGGAAAGTTTTCATTAGACACAATGTACTATTATATTGCCACCGCTATCACTTAGTTTTTTACCTTTAAGTAATGTGTACCATTTGCAGCACTATCCAAAGGAACTTTTTCCCAGCATCGCACTTCCCTTTTCTTCCCACCTCTCACTCCCACTGCCTTTGCACAGCTGAAGAAACAATTAGGAACCAGGCCATTAAAAGTTCAGTGGTGTTTCCTGAAGTTACTGGAGGAGGATGAGTGTGAGTCTGAAACTTTATCAACCGGCTAATTTTATTTCCTATCATGGGACAACTGGAATCTTTCTTCATAACTCCCCCCCAAGCTTTAAAAAGAACAGGAGCAAAAAAGGAGTATCACTAGTAGTACCGCATTACGTGGCTGCTAATAGTTCATTTTTAAAATCAGCCTTCCAGAATCTTAGGTAAGGTAACTTCTTCAGTATAAGAAATATAGTGCTGATCATTTCAACCAGATCATTCAGTATTCTCCCTACCTGTGACTGCAAGAAAGCAGGAGCAATGCAATTTTAACTTGACCCATACCCATTTTCAAATGAACATACTTGTAAAACAGTAGTGATAGTAATGATACCTACCAAGCAACTATTTTTAAAGATAAAATGAAATAATAATAATGAATGTGCTTTCTAACATGTAAACTGTCAGAGAAATAGTAGTTATCATCAGTAGTATCATTATTGCTAGGACGATAATTATATATAAGTAGAGTAACCGATCATCTATGTGATTCAGTTTAAAAAGACACCTTGAAGGCACCATGACAAGATAAATTACCCTGACAGCCTCTCAATATTATTAATGTGCTATTTACCTGTTAAAAACAAATAAACACCATTTGGAAGAAGATAAATTTGTCATTTATTCACAATCTAGTATGAATTAATTAAATAAGATAATTTTAATCTTAACTGCTAGTTGAAAATAACCTATTGAAGTGTAGGAGAAAAAGAGGAGAGGCAATTTTATGGCACAAAACAGTGTTTGAGAAGCACAGGCCTAGTTAGTAGCCTGGAGAGGGCAGTATTTTGTTAATGTAATACAGGAGAACCTTGTGTAAATACAGACGAGAGAGAGCACCTGTAACAGAAAGTAATGCAAGAAGGAAAAAACCTCAAAGAACAAAACTTATGTGGCCTTTTAAAAGTTTGACTGACCATCTTGACAAAAAAGAAAAGATAACTAAACTAGGCAATAAGGCTAGCCCTACTCTGGCAAGGAATACCATACCGATATTTGGTTTGCCCAAGTGAAGAAGGCCAAAGCTATGACCCCCAAGACTCCACTACTACCACCACAAATGTGAATGGATTCAATAATTAAATAAAAAGGAAGAGACTGGCATATTGGATTTAATAAATAACAGTAGCCCACAATCTGATGTTTATAAGAAACACATTTCAGATACAAAGATACAAATAGGTTGAAAGTAAATGATGGATAAAGATATATTAACAAGAACCATGGGAGCTGATGTGGCTATACTAATGTCTGATAAAATTGACTATAATGAAAACAAAAAAGTTCCTAGAGAGAAAGTAGGACTTCTTATTCTGAAAAGGTCACTCCACCAGAAAATATAATAATTATAATTACAATTATATATGCACCTAACAATAGAAACCTAAAATATATTATAAAATAAAAGCTGACAGAATTGAAGAAAAAGAAATAGACGTATCAACAATAAGAGCTGGAGACTTTAATATCCTCCACTTCCAATAACAGAGCAGCTAGGTAGAAGGTAAACATTAAAATAGAAGATTTAAGAAAACACTATAAACCAACTTGACATAAGGGACATCTGTAGAACCCTCCACCCAACAAGAGAAGAATACATATTCTCCTCAAGCACATGTGTAAAATTCTTCAAGATAGACCAAATTCTAATAAGAAGACATAAAACATTCAATAATTTAAAAATGACTGAAATAATACAAAGTACATTTGCTCCCCACAATGTGATGAAATTAAAAATCATTAAGAGAAGGAAAATTTGGAAATTAAGAAATATATGGACCCCAGCAGACTCCTAAATAACCAATATGCTCAAGTAAAGTTACAAGGAAATTTGAAAATGTATTGAGATGAATAATAATTAAAAAGGCAGCATTGCTTAGAAGGAAATTTATACCTATAAATGCTATAATAATAAAAAAAATTCAGGTTAATAACTATACTACCTAAAGAAACTGTAAATAAAAGAAAACTAAACTCAAATTAGGTAAAAGAAAAACAGTAACAGACACTGTAATAAAAAAACAAAATAGAGAATAGAAAAATAGTAGAGAAAATTAATAAAACATAAAGATTTTTTAAAAAGGTTAGCAATATTGACAAACACTGTATAACATCATATATAATTGTGAAACTGAATTCTTTTGACTCAGATCTTGAACAAAACAAGAATGCTTTCTCTTGCCATTTCCAGTCATTTATTGAAGTTTTAGTCTGAGAACATAGGCAAGAAACAGAATTTAAAGGCATACAGTTCAGAAAAGACAAAGTAAAATGATCTCTATTAGTAGATAAAATGATCATGTATGTAGAAAATGTTAAGGAATCCATTGGAAAAAAAATAAACTTTCATAACTAATAAACAAGTTCATCAAGTTCACAAGATACAAGATCATTTCAGAAAAATGTGGGTCTATACATTCACAATAAAGACTATAACAATGCCTGAACAGACACTCCTCTCAGGAAGACATACAAATGAAAAAATGCTCAACTTCATTAGCTATTAGGAAAATACAAATCATAACCACAATGAGATACCACCTCACACCTGTTAGAATGGCTCTAATCAACAAGACAAGGAATAACAAGTGCTGGAGAGGCTGTGGAGGAAAAGGAACTCTGGTACACTGCTGGTGGGAGTGCCAACTGGTACAATCACCATGGAGGACAGTATGGAGGTTCCACAAAAAATTAAGAATAGAGTTACCATATGATACAGCAATTCCACTTCTGGGTATCTACCCCCAAACTTTGAAAACCTTAGTCGACAAAGACACATGTACCCCAGTGTTCGTTGCAGCACTATTCACAGTGGCCAAATCAGGGAAACAGCCAAGGTGTCCTTTGATAGATAACTGGCTAAAGAAGCTGTGGTACATATACACAATGGAACATTACTCAGCCATAAGAAAAGACGAAATAGGGCCATTTATGACAACATGATGGACCTTGAGACCATCATGCAAAGTGAAATAAGTCAGACAGAGAAACCAAGCATGGTATGATTTCACTCATTTGTGGAATACAAAGCTGAAAGCAACAAAGAAACAAAATCTCATTGGCACAATCAATACTTGAGTGGTTAGTGCTTATCTGAGGGTATGGGAGGGGAAGGAGGTGGGAGAGAAGGGAGAGGGTCTCAAATATATGGTGAGGGAAAGAGAACTGACTCTGGGTGATGAACATATAACACAACACATAGATGATGTATTGTAGAATTGTACACCTGGAACCTATGTAATTTTTACTAATCAATGTCACCCCAACAAAACTAACAAGAAAAAAAAGAAGAAAAAAAGAATATAACAATGAAATTTAAAAAACAATTTAATTGACAATGACCCAAAAGAATAAAATACCTAGAAAGAAATTTAACAAAATAATTGCCAATAGCATTGCAATAGCTATATACAGTGTCAGAAGGGTAGTGGACTTGTTGGGTTACCACTTTGTGGGGTGTGGTATTGTCTAGTCATGTTCTTTTGTATACCTGAAACTAATAATAAAAAAATTAAAAACTATCTTAAGTAGTAACTTTCAAAAAATAAATGTAAGACTTTTACACTGAAAACTTCAAAATATTGTTAAAAGAGATTATTATAGAAGGCCCAAATAAATGTAAGCACATTCTGTGCTCATGTAAAGAACACTTAACATGGTTAAGATGGCAAGACTCTGCAAATTAACCTACAGCTGTAAAACAATTCCCATCAAAATCCTAGTTGGCTTTTGTTTTAACAAAAATTAACAAATGAAAACTAAAATTCATATAAAAATTTATCAGAGAAGCCAAAATAATCTTGAAAATTAAAAGAAAATTAGATCCAGAGTTTTAATTTTTAAAATTTACTACAAACCTACATTAATCAAAGCAGTACGGTACTAGCATAAGAACAGACATATAGAGGAATGGAATGGAATTCAGAGTACAGAAATAAGCTCTTATATTTATGGTTAATTGACTTTTGATGAGGGTGCTAAGGCAATTTAATAAGAAAATAATAGTCTTTTCAACAAATTTTGCTGAGAAAAAGATATTCATATGCAAAAACAAACAAGTTGGATCCCTTCCTAAGCCCATACACAAAATTTAACTCCAGAAGTATCAATAATCTAAATGTAGAAAATAAAACAATAAAACTCCTTTATTCTATAAAATTCTTCAAAGAAAACAGTAGAGCAAATCTTCAGGCCCTCCAAATGAGTAAGCCTTCATAAAATAGACTCCAAAAGCACAAATGACAAAAGAAAAAAATAGGACTTCATAAAAATTCAAAACTTTTGGTCTGAAAATAATACCATCAAGAAAGTTAAAAGTAAACTCACATATTAGAAAAAAATTTTTTCATGTGTTATATCTGATAAGGGACTTGTGTCTAGAATATGTAAAAGATTCTTACAAAGATAAAGATGCTTAAGCATCAGTAGCCATTACTTCAAAAGAAATTCTAAATCACAATGAGACAATATTTTATACCCACTAAGGCCATTAAAATAAAGACAGACAATAACATGTTATAAATGAGGAGAATTTGGAATCCTTATACACTGCTGGCAAAATATAAAAACAATTTGACCAGTTCTCAAAATGTTAAACATAGAGCTACAATATAACTCAGCAGTTACACTCCTAAAAATTATCTATGATAAATGTAAATATATATTCAGAATATATTACACAAATGCCTGTAGCAGCATTATTCTTAATAGTCAAAATGTGGAACAATCCAAATATCCATCAACTGATTAACAGATGAAATGTGGTATGCTTACACAATAGAATGTTACTGAGCAGTAACAAGGAATGAAGTATTGGTACATGCTATAACGTGGATACATGTTGAAAACATCATGATAAGTGAAAGCAGCCTGTTAACAAAAGGTCACATATTATGTGATGCCATTTACAAGAAATGTCTAGAATAAGCAAAGCTATGTACATAAAGTAGGTTATTGTTTGCCTTGAGCTCAGAGGGAAGATGGAGTATGACTGCTAATGGATACAGGGTTTCTTTTGGGGTGATAAAAATGTTGGAGTAATGAAAGTGATAGCAGTCATACAACTCTGTGAATGTACAAAAAAACCCACTGAATTGTATTCTTTAAATAGGTGAAATCAATGAGATGAATTATCTTTCAATAAAGCTGCTTTTAAAAATTCACAATAAAATAGGTCATAATATATTAAACAAAGAAAATCTAAAATGAATGTTGAGACTATTTTTATTGATTTACAGCCATCAGAATGGAATCTCTCTTATTTCACATCTGTTCATAGAGTATTATAAATTTGTATTTCTATTAAAGATGTTATATTCCTTAATTCTTTTCTAAAAGATTTAACGTAACAACTAAATCAAAATTGCTAAAAATAGATAGATAGATAGATAGATAGATAGATAGATAGATAAAACACTTTAGAGTACATCACTTTAACTCAAAAATTAGAAAGTGGTAGGCAGGGAAACTTGTCTATTTTATGTATGCATTTCCATTATTAGATATCTAGTTGTTATACTGCTTTAACTCAAAGTTTACAAATAGGAGAATAGTCTTCTTAATGTTACTTAAACTGGGAGCCAAAAATTTAAATATTGTTCTGTCCCAACCACTTCAAGTGCATTAAGTTGTTCAAAAGTTGTGGCATCTGGGAAAGTATTTATCATAAGATAGAATTTTTCTATACTCTGAGAGGTGAAATGTGATGGACTATTCTGAAGGCTCTGCATGCAATTGATCTAATTACTGCAGACTGGGTCATTTAAGGAAGATGTATTTTTTAAATTACAATCATAAATGATAATATCATCTAAACACAATGTATTAGAGTATTTCATATAGAACAGTGTTCTGCAAATTCATTTTAGATTTTGATTTCAGAAAGACTGCGTTCTATTCATATTAACCTGCATGAATCCTCTAATTAAACAATTAGAACTGCTTTCAGTGATTTCTAATATACCTTGGAAAAAGGCATACAACAAATAATAAACCAGTAAATATTATCTTGATATAATCATTTTCATACTTGTGATTAGAGAAAATGAATGTATTTGCTTGAGAAATTTATATTTTTCTTCATATTTTTTATCACGTTTCTAAATTTCTAGAACACAAGAATTATGTGTTTCTCAATATTTGTTTATCCTTGAGCCTACCATTATGTCAGCTAAATAAATGAGGGCTGTCCAGAAAATATCCAGCCATGTAATATGAAAAACAGAGGTATTTATGGCTGGATTTTTTCTGAACAACCCCCCACATTACTAATATATATTTAATTATATATATATATATATATATATATATATATATATATAATTTATTTTTTTATATATATAATTTAAAAGGTACTTTCAACAAAGAATTATCCACAATGGCATATTCTGCCTTAGGTGGTAGTGACCTTCTCCATCTAGGAGCTTTAAGGATGGAATGAGGAGCACTTTGCAAATATGTTTTAAGGGAGGAATCATTCACCTACAGGGAGTTTGGGTTACATTAAATTCACAGTCCTTTCTAATGTTATGATTTTGTGGATATGGGTGTATTACCACATACTTAGAAATGTTTATTTTTAAAATTGTTTCCAATAATTGTCTCTCCAGTGAGAATGCACAGGGTTCCATCAATCAGTATCCCACCTAGAAAGTTAGATTGAATGCACGTAAAAATGTCACTGCTTTTGTAAAGAGCACTCTCTGGTAAAGAAGCAAAAGTTAATCAGTTCTTTAATACAAAGTTTCAAACCTGGTGGAGAGAGTGATTTAGGAAGACTGGGTTTTTCTAATGCAGTTTTAATAGCTGTGTTTACAACTGTATTTCAGTACACAATGTCTAAATCTAAATGTAACATGTAATTAATTTCATGGAAAGCATATTTATTTTTAATTGAAATAATTGGTACTCTCTGTAATTTTGCCAGGAAACTCAACATGCATACACAAAACATGTCAGAGGTGAATAGCTACACATTTTATATTCATGAGTATTACATTCCTATGTTGGCAACACAAGTATTGCACATAATGGGCCTTGTAGCCCAGACAGACATTTACATTGTAACGAGTTACCTTACTGGTTATCAAGAAACAATGTAGAAAATCTCCTGCCAAATAGTGTAGGGGAACAAGGGAGTGTTTATTTTCATAGAATGTTGCTAAAAATGTAAATTCCTTTTTATCAATTTTGAAAACTAAATGCACTATGTTTAAATGGAAAGTGAAGCCTCTC
>PVJL010015330.1:0-24740 GCA_004026885.1 Lyroderma lyra | reverse complement strand
CCAGACTGACAGTGCCTTCCTCCGGAAACCATGGACAGACTTCTTTTACAAATTCTAAAAACTTATCTAACTGTTCTCTGCTCACCCGACTGCCACGGGCGGCAAGCAATTTCTTAAGTCCCCTAACATACAGGTCCTTGCTGCTAGCGTGACCCATTTTTCCTGATGTGTCTCACTCACCGCGCATCCACTGAAATAAACTCCTCTTCGAGCCGGGCCCTTCACCACGCGGTGTTCCCCACTGTTACCCCCGTATTCAGGTCCCTGTTCGGGCGCCACATATGACAGACAAGCCGCCACAAGTCCATCAGTACCTGAAGGGGGGAACGGGAATTAAAGAGACACACTCACACGATTGCTGATGCGGCCGGTCTTCACTGATGGTGAAGCCCCGAGTTTATTTCCCATCACCAGTATATGCAGTTTGAGTACATGCAGTTTAACAATGAAAATATGCATTACCTCCTTCAAAAGCAGATCATCTATTATCATTAACTCTCCATCAATAGCCTAAAGGTCAGAGCAAGCAAAGGTCAGGTTTCCTAGGGCCTTGTATTCCACAATCCAATTATTTTACTTTTGTGTCCCAAGGAACTGGCTGGATTAGCCACTTTCCTCAGTAAGCAGTACACACCCTTGACTCTCTACCAGTTAACTTGAAGGTCAGAGTAAATGAGAGGGAGTCAGTTCCACAAGGCAATTCTTCCAAGTACTCAGATAGTCTTCTTTCTTTAGAGTCTCCCAGGGAAATGGCCATATCAGGCACATTCCTCAGATGCAGAAGTAAAACAAGTTTTACTTCCCTAAAGCCAGCCTGCATGGCTCCCAACACTCTGGGTGCTGAACGCACAATGCAATATATCAATATGAATTATGTATTGTAGAAATGCACACTGGAAATATAATGTTACTAATCAATGTCACTGTCATTAATTTAATACATAAATAAAAAACCCAATCCATAACAATGGCCTAAATTACAAAGAAACCCCAAACCTAATCCAACACTAAATCCAAACCTAATTTAAAAGAGAAGCGTCAGCTTTACTATAAACTGAACCCTAACTCTAAATCTCATAATATACTCAAGAAATAATCCTAAACTGAAATCTAACGCTAAACCAAGCCCTAGTGGAAAACCTGAGCCTTCCTATAAGACTATCCCTGAAAGGAACCCATACTAGCTTTTAAAGGAAACCCAACCCCAACTCGAATGGAAAAGCAACCCTGATTTCCAAGCTAAATCTCACCCTAATCCTCAAAACCGAATCATAAACTGAAATCTGCACCGCATCATTAAACCGGCCCTTCTCCTACCCTTTCTTTTTATTTATTTATTTCTTTCTTTCTTTCTTTCTTTATTTATTTATTTTTAATTCATTTTTATTGTTAGACTTATTGGGGTGACATCTGTTAGCAAGGATTACATAGGTTTCAGGCATATAATTCTACAGTGCATTGTCAACTTGATGTATAATAAGTTCACCACCTAATGTGACTTCTCTTTCCATCACCTTTCTTAAAACCTAACAGCAACCTCAAAGGTAACCCGAAGCCTAAGTATATAACTACCCCCAATCATTAACTCACCCAAAACCTAACCAAAGGATATGCCTAATGAAAAACCTAACTCTATCCTCAAACTTTACCTCACTCTACAAATAGCCCTTCTACCCAGAGTTCTCATTTCAATGTTCTTAATAACATAACCTCAAAGCTTCTTCTAACCCAACCCAAACTCTTACCCTGAACCTAACCTCACACCTAACACATAGCCTAACTCAAGGATGGATCATAACCATAACAGTACACATATCTCTCACCCCCAAATTTACATACCCTGACCACTAACCACAATTTTAACCAAACCTCTAATCTCAAAGCTAACTCTAAGGCTAACACCAAAGCTGAAGCGGCGCAGAAACTCATCCTTAACACAAGTCCTAAACTTACCTCTAAACCTCTCCCAGGGTTCACAGCTCCCCACTGCATCGCATTATGGAACTCACAATCATGACAGTTCTATTGTCTCCTGATTGGCTCTGGGGCCGCAAGACATCATAGACCTTGATACAACTTCGGGGCCCCAATTGGCTAGCCCTGCAAGTGTGACGTCGCGGTCAGCCAATGTTCTTATTATAGGTCCCTGGCGCCTTCCTCTTTCCATCACGGAGGGTGGGTACGCCCTGCAAAGGCTGTCTGCCTGCATCAGCCTGGGATCCGGTGGCCCAAGGGTGCTACTATTGGCACCAAACCGCCTCTCCAAGTCTCGGCTCTCACCAGGGTACTGAGGTTTTCAAATGGATAATTTTGATGCATCACTTCATACCTATTTCAAGGCATTTCTTGATCCCAGATAAATCAGAGTAAAAGGGTGGTTTTTTCTGTTCAATTACGTATGTACTTTCCTATACTTAGTGCTTGAGTGGCTGGGACCATAATACATGATGAACAGGCAGCTGTTCTCTTGCGGAGGAATTTGAGGTGTGTATAACATGAACTCAACTTACTGTCTCTCTGTATGTTCTGTGAGATAGGTGAGCGTATATTTAGCAGTGGCATTCCCTCCTTGACCTGTACTCACCCAACTGAACTGTTTTCCTAAGAGAAGAAGGGAGGCGGCAGGGTGTGGGGACAGCAAGCACACAATGCACTTTGATTATGATTTACAATTGACTGTTCAAAATACTAGAGTGATTGTGTGTGCATGCCTTCTAGAATATTAAAAATAGAAGCCTCTGATATTTTTTTATTTATGATTTGTATTCTACTCAGAATTATAGTAAGAATTTCAGAAATACTCTTACACAACAAAAATACAAAATGGAACCTTGAGATAATGGGAAAAGGAGATTCATGGGCATTATTATGCATTTCATAGGTGATTGTCTTTGGGGTCGGGGAGGAAGGAAGAAAGTGCTGGCATTTGTGTTTGGTATCTTGATGGGAAGTCATCCTGTCAATCCTGATCTGATAAGTGTAAAGAGGTTTGAGAGTTGAGAAGTTATTCTTGAAAACCTGAGAGAAGACTGAGTAGTGAGATCTATGATTAGCATTTGAATAGACTATGTGAGATCAGGCCCCATTGTGGCTTCTAGGTTAATGGAAAGTTGAAAAACACTTTTGATGATCTCAAATGACAATGTGGTGGCAAAAATTTTTAAAAAAAGGAATATGTATTAAAACTATCCCAAACAAAATACCTAACTCAATGCGGAACCTAACACTAAACGTAGTCATAAGTGAACCCTAAACCCACACCTTACCCTAAGTTTCAAAGGAAGTCATAATGAAATCTTAACCTTATCCGTAGCTTTAAATCTAACCCTAAACCTGGCTATTCTCTAACATTAACCATGAACTCAATTCTAATTTACACCCTTACCCTGGAGTTAAAGCAAACCCTAACACTAAACCTAAAACAAAATCTACTTGAAACATGAATCATGAACTTAACCATAATCCCTAAGTGTAACCCTAAATCTAACCCTGGGCGTCAACATTATCTTGGCCCTCACCCTATCCAGCCCCTGATCGTAAACTTAACCTCACAAATAACCTTATCTCTAATCACAATCATAACTGAAACGTTCACACTTACCCTAAACATAAGCTTAATGGGAGTCCTAAACCTAAACATACACCTGAAACTTAAAAGAAATTTTAACCCAAAATCGAACTTCACACCTCACTCTAACCCTCATCCTACCCCTTCACTACATCGTGCACCAACCATAACCCCAGCATATAACCTACAAAGAACAGTAAACCTAATCCCAATTTCAAAGTAAACCATAAAACAATGGTTAGCCTAATCTTAGGAGTAACCTTAAATTTAATCACAACCTCAACCTAAATTTTAAATGGAAACATAACAAGAACCCTATCCATAACACTAATCATAAATTCAGCCTTACCCCTAAACCTAGACTGTAAAATGAACCTAACACTATCCTTATACTTAATTAAAAACATAACCTCAATCCTAAACCTTATTCAAAAAAAATTCATTTAAAATTTTCGTCCTAATCTCACAATTTATTCTTATCCTACACTAACACTAACCATCATCACAAAATCTGTTCTGAACCTAAACTCATTCTAACCTTTTCGTAACTTGAGCTTACTCAAAATGTAATCCTAAGTGCAATCTGGCCCCTAAATGGAAACACATATCTAACCCCACTCTCACACCAAACGCAAAACCTCACCTTAAACTTAACTTAAAACATAACCCTTAATATATAACTGTAAACCTAACCCTAACCAGAGCCCTTAATCTAACCCTAACTTTATCCCCAATTCAGAGCCAATCCCTGCTTAAAAGTTGACCATAAAACACTACTTCTTACCAAACTCTCAATTGAACCATGAAGAAAGAAAAAGACCTAAACTTAAACACCAAATCTAACCTTAATCACAATCGGACCTTTTGTTCTACTGCTAACGCTAATAATAAAATCAAACCAAACCTTATCTTTATCCCTTAGCCCAACTCAAAATCTAAACCATAACGTCTACCTAATGCTAAATCTAGGCCTCCCTACAGCCCCTATCTTGGTCTTAAACCTACAACACCCATAATTAATAACTAAAAAAAAAACATCAAACATAACACTAACCCTAAACTTAACCCTAAATATTATGCTAACCATAGTTAGTTACCTGAACCTAACATGGTTTCTAACCTCATCAGAAAATAAGCACATACCTAAACCTACCCATTACATAACCCGTGCTTTCCCTTAAACCAAATTCTAGAAATAACTCTAAGCCTAATTATAACAGTAATTGAGAGTGAAACCCGAACTTCAAAAGTCAATATAACCCTAATCTTAACCCTAATACGAATGACCAAATGAACGCTAACCCTAACCTTAGTTATAACTCTGACTCTAACTGATACCACCCACATAAAAAGAGCAATAACCCTAAAGATCAGTCCAACACATAACCTAATTTGTATGTTAACCCTAACCCCAAAGCTGAGAAGAAATTATACACAGGGGCTGAAGACCTATTCTCTGACAAACACAAGATGTTAGAGGAAATTGAAGTTTTCTTTTGCTTTGCAGAAGCTTTTGAGTTTGATATAGTCCCATTCATTTATTTTTGCTTATACTTCCCGTGCCTTTGAGGACCAGGTCATGAAGTCTACTTTGAGTCCTAGGTCTATAAGTTTAGTAGCAATGTCTTCGTCTAGACAGTGGATTGTTACAGGTCTTATATGAAGGTCTTTAATCTATTTTGAGATAATTTTTGATGGAATAATACTTAGTTATAAGAAAAGATGAAATATTGTCATTTGAAACAACACGCATGGACCGGTTAAAAGAAATTGAAGTTTTCTTTTGCTTTGCAGAAGCTTTTGAGTTTGATATAGTCCAATTCATTTATTTTTGCTTACACTTCCCTTGCCTTTGAGCACCGGTTCATGAAGTCTTCCTTGAGTCCTAGGTGTATAAGTTTAGTACCAATGACTTCTTCTATACAGTGTATTGTTACAGGTCTTATATGAAGGTTTATAATCTACTTTGAGTTAATTTTTGATGGAATATTAATTAGTTATAAGAAAAGATAAAATATTGTCATTTGCAACAACATGGATGGAACTGGAGATCATCATGCTTAGGGAAATAAGCCACACAGAAAAATCAAAGAACTGTATGAATTCACCCATATGTGGAATATAAAACTGAAAGCAAAGAAAAAAACGAAATGAACAAACAAATAACCCATGGACACACTCAATGATTTAATGATTATATGGGGACAAGTGGGTTAGGGACGGGAAAAAACGGACGGGCTGGGAGAGGAGGGGGCGAAGCTAAATATAAGGTGATGTAAAGAGACGTCGCATTAGTTGGTGAACTGATTATACATCAAGTTGAAAATGCACAGTAGAATTGTATGCCTGAAACCTATGAAATCCTCGCTAACAGATGTCACACAAATAAGTCTATCAATAAAAATGAATAGAATTAAATAAATAAATAAATAAATAAACGCTGAAAAAAAAAGAAATTGAAGAAGGCACAAAGAAATGCAGAGATTTTATATTCATAAATGGGACGAATGAACCTCATTGAAATGGTCATGTTACACAAAGCAATGAACAGCTTTAATGCCATTCCCATCAAAATTCCAATGACAGATTTTTGAGAAATTTCAAGAAAAACATCAACAGATTCGTATGGAATCTAAAGAGACCCCAAATAAACACAGGCATCCGAAGGAAAAAAAACAATAATGGTGAAGGTTTCACACTGTTTGACTTCAATCTATAACACACAATGACAACTATATAAACAGCAGGGTATTGGCAGAAATATAGGCAAACACACACCAATGAAGAAAAACTGAAAATCCAGAAGTAATCCCACGTATATATGTGAAGATAGTTTTTTATGGAAAGCCAAAAATGTAACATGAAGCAAAGAATACCTTTTCCATAAATGGGGCTAGGGCATGGAGAATATCACATACAAAAGAATGAAACTAGACTGACAGTTTTCAACATATACCAAAATTAACTAAAACTGGACCAAAGACCTAAACATGCTACCAATAATGATAAATTTCATAGAAAAATAGTAGGTCCCAAACCTGTGGACCTTGCTTCAGAATGAGTTTGATGAAATTTACCTCAAAGGCAAGGGAAGTAAAAGTCAAAAGAAATGAATGGGACTGTACCCAACCTAAAAGCTTCAGCACAGCCAAAGAAAACATCAAGAAACAAAAAGGCTACCGACAGAGTGGGAGAAGACATTTGAAGCAATGAATGAAAGTGGGTTCAAACCTAAACTATATAAAGAACTCCTAGAACTCAACAACAGACATACAAACAATCCCATGAACACATGGGCACAGGACTTGTACAGACACTTTCACCAAGAAGACAGATTAATCAAACACCCAAGAGATACATAAAAAATGTTTAAGTACACTGGCTATTAGAGAAATGCCATGAACCACCACTTCATACCTGTTATTAATAGAAAGGCTATGATCCACAAGACAAGTAATAATGAGTGTTGGAGAGGCTGTGGGAATAAAGAACTCTCATATGCTGCAGGTGGGCATGTCAATTGGCAGCAAGGATGGAAAACAGAACAGAGGTTCCCCAGAATGTTAAGAATAAATATACCATACAACCAAGCAATCCCTTTTCTGGGTATCCACCCTCCAAATCTGAAAACATGTACTCATAGAGATATACGTACCCCTGTGTTCCTTTCAGTACAAGTTATGGTGGTCAAGACATATCAACAACCAAGATGTTCTTCAACAATTGATTGGATGCAGGAGATGTGGTACAAACACCCAGTGAAACACTACTTGCACAGAAACATAGATGAAACACTGCCAATTGTGACAACATGGATGGGTCTGTAGATTACCATGCTAAGGGAAATAAATGAAATAGAAGTAGCTCGGAACAATACAACCATACTCATACTTGGGATGTAAAAATGAAAACAACAAAGAAAAATCCAAAAACTCATAATACAGACAGCACAATAGTGGTTGCAAGAAAGTAAGGAAAAAGAGAGGTGGTAGAAGGGGAAAGGGGTGGGTCAAATATAGGGGGAAGGAAGAAGTGACACTGGGTGCTGAATGCACAATGCAATACATGAATATGAATTATGTATTGTAGAAATGCACACTGGAAATGTAATGTTACTAATCAATGTCACTGTCACTAATTTTATACATAAATAAAAAACCCAAACCATAAACCTGGCCTAAATTATAAAGAAACCCCAAACCTAATCCAACACCAAATCCAAACCTGATTTAAAAGAGAACTGTCAGCTTTAGTATAAACTGAACCCTAACTCTAAATCTCTAAATATACTCAAGAAATAATCCTAAACTGAAATCTAACGCTAAACTGAGCCCTAGTGGAAAACCTGAGCCTTCCTATAACACTATCCCTGAAAGGAACCCATGCTCGCTTTTACTGGAAACCTAACCCCAACTCAAATGGAAAAGCAACACTGACCTCCAAGCAAAATCTCACCCTAATCCTAAAAACCGAATCATAAACTGAAATCTGCACCGCATCATTAAACCGGCCCTTCTCCTACCCTATCTTAAAACCTTACTCCAACCTCAAAGGTAACTCGAAGCCTAAGTATATAATTACCACTAATCATTTACTCACCGAAAACCTAACCGAAGGATATGCCTAACGAAAAACCTAACTCTATCCTCAAACTTTACCTCACTCTATCAATAGCCCTTCTACCCAGAGTTCTCATTTCAATGTTGTTAATAACATAAACTCAAAGTTTCTTCTAACCCAACCCAAATTCTTGCCCTGAACCTAACCTGAAAATTAATACATAGCCTAACTCAAGGATGGATCCTTACACTAATCATAACCACAATAGTACACATACCTCTCACCCCAAATTTACATACCCTGAACACTAACCACAATTTTAAACAAACCTCTAACCTCAAAGCTAACTCTAAGGCAAACACCAAAGCTGAAGCTGCGCAGAATCTCATCCTTAACACAAGTCCTAAACTTACCTCTAAACCCTCTCCCAGGTCACAGCTCCCCACTGCATCGCATTATGGAACTCACAATCATGAGAGTTCTATTCTCTCCTGATTGGCTCTGGGGCCCCAAGACACCATAGACCTTGATACAACCTCGGGGCCCCAATTCGCTGGCCCTGCAACTGTGACGTCGCGGTCAGCCAATGTTCTGATTATGGGTCCCTGGCGCCTTTCTCTTTCCATCACGGATGGTGAGTCCGCCCTGCAAGTGCTCTCTGCCTGCATCAGCCTGGGATCCGTTGGCCCAAGGGCGCTACTGATGGCGCCATACCGCCTCTCCAAGCCTCTGCTCTCACCAGGGTACTGAGGTTTTCAAAAGGATAATTTTGATGCATCACTTCATACCTATTTCAAGGCATTGCTTGATCCCCGATAAAGCAGAGTAAAAGTGTGGTTTCTTCTAATCAATTATGTACGCACTTTTGTCTTTTTTACCCTATACTTAGTCGTTGTGTGTCTCGGACCATAATACATGATGAAGAGGCAGCCGTTCTCTTGCGGAGGAATTTGAGGTGTGTATAACATGAACGCAACTTACTGTCTCTCTGTATGTTCTGTGAGATAGGTGAGCATATACTTAGCAGTGGCATTCCCTCCTTTAACTGTACTCACACCACTGAAATGTTTTCCTAAGTGAAGAAGGGAGGAGGCAGGGGGTGGGGACAGCAAGCACACAATGCACTTTGATTATGATTTACATTTGACTGTTCAAAATACTAGAATGATTGTGCGTGCATACCTTCTAAAATATTTAATATAGAAGCCTCTGGTATTTTTTTTTATTTATGATTTGTATTCTACTCAGAATTATAGTAAGTATTTCAGAAATACTATTACACAACTAAAACACAGAAGGGAAACTTGAGATAATGGGAAAAAGATTCATGCGCATTATTATGCATTTCATAGGTGATTGTGCTTTGTGGTCTGGGAGGAAAAAAGAAAGTGCTGGCATTTGTGTTTGGTTTCTTGATGGGAAGTCATCCCCTCAATCCTGATCTGATAACTGTAAAGAGATTTGACAGTTGAGAAGTTATTCTTGGAATCCTGAGAAAAGACTCAGTAGTGAGATCGATGATGAGCATTTGAATAGACTATGTGAGTTCAGGCCGAATTGCTGCTTCTAGGTAAATGGAAAGTTGAAAACCACTTTTGATGATCTCAAATGCCAATGTGGTGGCAATAATTTAAAAAAAAGGAATAATTTTTAAAACTATCCCAAACACAATACCTAACTCGATGATGAACCAAAGACTAAACTTAGTCATAAGTGAACCCTAATCCCAAAACTTACACTACGTTTCAAAGGAACTCATAACAGAATCTTAACCTTATCCCTGGCCCTAAGTCTAAACCTACACGTGGCTTATTCTCTAACATTAACCATGAACTCATTCCCAATTTACAACCTTAACCTGGAGTTAAAGCAAACCCTAACCCTAAACCTAAAACAAAATCTACTTGGAACATGAACCATGAACATAACCAAAATCCCTAAGCGTAACCCTAAACTTAACCCTGGGCGTCAACATCACCTTAGCCCTCACCCTAACCAGCGCCTGATCGTAAACATAACCTCACAACTAACCTTATCTCTAATCACAATCCTAACTGAAAGGTTCACACTTACCCTAAACATAAGCTTAACGGGAGTCCTAAACCTAAACATACACATGAAACTTAAAACTAATTTTAACACAAAATCGAACTTCAAACCTCACTCTAACCCTCATCCTAACCCTTCACTACATCGTGCACCAACCATAACACCAGCATATAACCTACAAAGAACACTAAACCTAATCCCAATTTCAAAGTAAACCATAAAACATTTGTAAGCCTAGTCTTAACAGTAACCTTAAATTTAATCAGAACCTCAACCCAAAGTTTAAATGGAAACATAAAAAGAATGCTATCCATAACACTAATCATAAACTCCGCCTTACCCCTAAACCTAGACTCTAAAATGAACCTAACACTATCCTTATACTTAATTAAAAACATAACCTCAAACCTAAACCTTAGTAAAAAAAAATTCATTTTAAATTTTCATCCTAATCTCACAATTTATTCTTATAATACACTAACAGTAACCACAATCACAAAATCAGTTCTGAACCTAAACTCATTCTAACCTTTTTGTAACTTCAGCTTGCTCAAAACGTAATCCTAAGTGTAATCTGGCACCTAAATGGAAACACAAATCTATCCCCACTCTCATACCAAATTCAAAACCTCACCTTAAACTTAATTTATAACATAATCCTTAATATATAACTGTAAACCTAAACCTAACTATAGCCCTTACTCTAACCCTAACTTTATCCCCAATTCAGAGCCAATAACTGCCTCAAAGCTTACCATAAAACACTAATTCTTACCTACCTCTCAATTGAACCATGAATAAAACAAAAAGACCTAAACTTAAACACAAAATCTAATCTTAAACACAATCGGACCTTTTGATCTACTGCTAACACTAATAATAAAATCAAACCTAACCGGATCTTTAACCCTTAGCCTAACTCAAAATCTAAACCATAACGTCCACCTAAAGCTAAAGTTAGGCTTCCCTACAGCCCCTATCTTGGTCTTAAACCTACACCACACCTAACTAAAAACTAAAAAAAATTACCTCAATCCTAACTCTAACCCTAACCCTAACCCTAAATATTATGCTAACATTAGCTAGTTACCTGAACCTAACATGGTTTCTAACCTCATCAGAAACTAAGCACATACCTAAACATACTCATTACATAACCCGTGCTTTCCCTTAAACCAAATTCTAGAAATAACAAAAAGACTAATCATAACAGTAATTGAGAGTGAAACCCGAACTTCAAAAGTCATTATAACCCTAATCTTAACCCTACTTCTAATGACCAACTGAACACTAACCCTAACCTTACTTATAACTCTGACTCTAACTGATATCACCCACCTAAAAAGAGCAATAACCATAAAGACCAGTCCAACACATAACCTAATTTGTATGTAAACCCTAACCTCAACGCTGCAAAGATACTTAACACACGGGCTGAGGGTCCTATACACTGACAAACACAAGATATTAGAAGAAATTGAAGTTTTCTTTTGCTTTGCAGAAGCTTTTGAATTTGATATAGTCCAATTCATTTATTTTTGCTTATACTTCCCTTGCCTTTGAGGACCGGTTCATGAAGTCTTCTTTGAGTTCTAGGTCTATAAGTTTAGTATCAATGTCTTCTCCTATACAGTGTATTGTTACAGGTCTTACAGGAAGCTCTTTGATCTATTTTGAGTTAATTTTTGATGGAATATTACTTAGCTATAAGAAAAGATGAAATATTGTCATTTGCAACAACACGGATGGAACTGGAGATCATCATGCTTAGGGAAATAAGCCACACAGGAAAATCAAAGAACTGTATGAATTCCCTCATATGTGGAATATAAAACTGAAAGCAAAGAAAAAACGAAATGAACAAACAAATAACCCATGGACACATTCAATGATTTAATGATTATTTGGGGACGAGTGGGTTAGGGACGGGAAAAAAGGGAGGGGCTGGAGAGGAGGGGGCGAATCTACATATAAGGTGATGTAAAGAGACATCACATTAGGTGGTGACCTTATCATACATCAAGTTGACAATGCACAGTAGAATTGTATGACTGAATCCGATGAAATCCTCGCTAACAGATGTCACACAAATAAGTCTATCAATATAAATGAATAAAAATAAATAAATAAATAAATAAATAGACGCTGAAAAAAAAAGAAATTGAAAAAGGCACAAAGAAATGCAGAGATTTTATATTCATAAATGGGACGAATGAACCTCATTGAAATGGTCATGTTACACAAAGCAATGAACAGCTTTAATGCCATTCCCATCAAAATTCCAAAGACAGATTTTTGAAAAATTTCAAGAAAAACATCAACAGATTTGTATGGAATCTAAAGAGACCACAAATAACCACAGGCATCCGAAGGAAAAAAAACAATAATGGTGAAGGTTTCACACTCTTTGACTTCAATCTATAACACACAATGACAACTATATAAGCAGCAGGGTATTGGCAGAAATATAGGCACACACCCACCAATGAAGAAAAACTGAAAATCGAGAAGTAATCCCACATATATATGTGAAGATTGTTTTTTATGGAAAGCCAAAAATGTAACATTAAGCAAAGAATACCTTTTCCATAAACGCGGCTAGGGCATGGAGAATATCTCATGCAAAAGAATGAAAATAGACTGACAGTTTTCAACATATACCAAAATTAACTAAAACTGGACCAAAGAACTAAACATGCTACCAATAATGATAAATTGCGTAAAAGAAAGCGGAGGTCCCAAACCTGTAGACCTTGCTTCAGAAAGAGTTTGATGAATGTTACTTCAAAGGCAAGGGAAGTAAAAGTCAAAAGAAATGAATGGGACTGTACCCAACGTAAAAGCTTCAGCACAGCCAAAGAAACCATCAAGAAACAAAAAGGCTACCGACAGAGTGGGAGAAGACATTTGAAGCAATGACTGAAAGTGGGTTGAAACTTAAACAATATAAAGAACTCCTAGAACTCAACAACAGACATACAAACAATCCCATGAACACATGGGCACAGGACTTGGACAGACACTTTCCCCAAGAAGACAGATTAATCAAACACTCAAGAGATACATACAAAATGTTTAAGTACACTGGCTATTAGAGAAATGCCATGAACTACCACTTCATACCTGTTATTATTAGGAGGCTATGATCCACAAGACATGTAATAACGAGTGTTGGAAAGGCTGTGGAAATAAAGAACTCTCATATACTGCAGGTGGGCATGTCAATTGGCAGCAACGATGGAAAACAGTACTGAGATTCCCCAGAATGTTAAAAATAAATATACCGTACAACCAAGCAATCCCTTCTCTGGGTATCCACCCTCCAAATCTGAAAACATGTACTCATAGAGATATACGTACCCCAGTGTTCCTTGCAGTACAAGTTATGGTGGTCAAGACATATCAACAACCAACATGTTCTTCAACAATTGATTGGATGCAGGAGATGTGGTACAAACACCCAGTGAAACACTACTCTCTCAGAAATAATGATGAAACACTGCTGATTGTGACAACATGGATGGGTCTGGAGATTACCATGCTAAGGCAAATAAATCAAATAGAAATAGCTCGGAACCATAGAACTTCACTCATACTTGGGATGTAAAAATGAAAGCAACAAAGAAAAATCCAAAAACCCATAAATACAGAAAACACATTAGTGGTTGCAAGAAAGTAAGGAAAAAGAGAGGTGGTAGAAAAGGAAAGGGTTGGGTCAAATATAGGGGGAAGGAAGAAGTGACTCTGGGTACTGAACGCTCAATGCAATATATGAATATGAATTATGTATTATAGAAAAGCACACTGGAAATGTAATGTTACTAATCAATGTCACTGTCATTAATTTAATACATATATAAAAATCCCAAACCATAAACTTGGCCTAAATTACAAAGAATCCCCAAACCTAATCGAACACCAAATCCAAACCTAATTTAAAACAGAACCCTCAGCTTTACTCTAAACTGAACCCTAACTCTAAATCTCATAATATACTCAAGAAATAATCCTAAACTTAAATCTAACGCTAAACCGAGACCTAGTGGAAAACCTGAGCCTTCCTATAACACTATCCCTGAAAGGAACCCATACTTGCTTTTACTGGAAACCCAATCCCAACTCGAATGGAAAACCAACCCTGACCTCCAAACTAAATCTCACCTTAATTCTAAAAACCGAATCATAAACTGAAATCTGCACCGAATCATTAAACCGGCCCTTCTTCTACCCTATATTAAAACCTAAATCCAACCTCAAAGGTAACTCGAATCCTAAGTATATAACTACCCTAATCATTAACTCACTCAAACCCTAACCCAAGGCTATGCCTAACGAAAAATCTAACTCTATCCTCAAACTTAACTTCACTCTATCAATAGCCCTTCTACCCAGAGTTCTCATTTCAATGTTCTTAATACCATAACCTCAAAGCTTCTTCTAACCCAATCCAAACTCTAGCCCTGAACCTACCCTGAAACCTAACACATAGCCTAACTCAAAGATGGATCCTTACACTAATCATAACCACAATAGTACACATACCTCTCACCCCCAACTTTACATAACTGAACACTAACCACAATTTTAACAAAACCTCTAACCTCAAAGCAAACTCTAAGGCTAACACCAAAGCTGAAGCTGCGAAGAATCTTATCCTTAACACAAGTCGTAAACTTACCACTAAACCAATCTCAGGGTCACAGCTCCCCACTGCATCGCATTATGGAACTCACAAGCCTGACAGTTCTATTGTCTCCTGAGGGGCTCTGGGGCCTCAAAACATCATAACCCTTCATACAGCCTCGGGGCCCCGATTGGCTGGCATTTCAACTGTGACATCGCCGTCAGCCAATGTTCGGATTATAGGTCCCTGGCACCTTGCTATGTGCATCGGGGAGGGTGGGTGGGCCCTGCAAGGTCTGTCTGCCAGCATCAGTCTGGGATCCGGTGGCCCTAGGGCTCTCCTGTTGGCGCCAAACCGCCTCTCCAAGCCTCTGCTCTCACCAGGGTACTGAGGTTTTCAAATGGATAATTTCGAAGCATCACTTCATACCTATTTCAAGGCATTGATTGATCCCAGATAAATCACAGTAAATGGGTGGTTTGTTATGGTCAATTATGTAAGTACTTTTGTCTGTTTTACCCTATACTTAGTGGTTGAGTGGCTGGGACCATCATACATGATGAACAGGCAGCCATTCTCTTGCGGAGGAATTTTAGGAGTGTATAACATGAACGCAACTTACTGTCTCTCTGTATGTTCTGTGACATAGGTGTGTGTACACTTAGCAGGTTCATTCCCTTCTTTAACTGTATTCACACCTCTGAGAGGTTTTCCTAAGTGAAGAAGTGAGGTGGCAAGTGTTGCAGACAGCAAGCACACAATGCACTTTGATTATGTTTTATAATTGTCTGTTCAAAATACTAGAATGATTGTGAGTTCATGACTTCTAGAATATTTAAAAGAGAAGCCTCTGGTATTTTTTTATTTATGATTTGTATTCTACTCAAAATTATAGTAAGTATTGCAGAAATACTATTACACAACTAAAATACAGAATGGAAACTTGAGATAATGGGAAAAAGAGATTCATGCGCATTATTATGCATTTCATAGTTGATTGTCCTTTGTGGTCAGGGAGGAAGGAAGAAAGTGGCTGGCATTTGTGTTTGGTATCTAGATGTGAAGTCAATCTCTCAATCCTGATCTATAACTGTAAAGAGATTTGAGAGTTGAGAAGTTATTCTTGTAAAACTGAGAGAAGACTTAGTAGTGAGATCTATGATGAGCATTTGAATAGAATATGTGGGTTCAGGCCCCATTGATGCTTCTAGTTAAATGGAAAGTTTAAAACCACTTTTAATGATCTCAAATGCCAATGTGGTGTCAAAAATTAAAAAAAAAGGAGTATGTATTAAAACTATCCCAAACACAACATGTAACTCGATGACGAACCAAACACTAAACTTAGTTATAAGTGAAACCTAAACCCAAACCTTAAACTCCATTTCAAATGAACTCATAATGGAATCTTACCCTTATCCCTAGCCCTCAGTCTAACCATACACCTGGCCTATTCTCTAACACTGACCATGAACTCAAAACCAATTTACACCCTTACCCTGGAGACAAAGCAGACCCTAACCCTAAACATAAAACAAATCTACTTGGAACATGAACCATGAACTTAACCAAAAACCCTAAGCGTAACCCTAAACCTAAATCTGGGCGTCAACATCATCTTGGCCCTCACCATAACCAGCGCCTGATGGTAAACATAAACTCACAAATAATCTTATCTCTAATCACAATCCTAACTGAAATGTTCACACTTACCCTAAACCTAAGATTAACGGTAGTCCTAAACCTAAACATACACCTGAAACTTAAAACTAATTTCAACACAAAATCGAACTTCAAACCTCACTCTAACTCTCATCCTACCCCTTCACTACATCGTGCACCAAACATAACCCCAGCATATAACCTACAAAGAACACTAAACCTAATCCCAATTTCAAAGTAAACCATAAAACAATTGTTAGCCTTATCTTAACAGTAACCTTAAATTTAATCACAACCTCAACTCAAACTTTAAATGGAAACACAACAAGAACCCTATCCATAACACTAATCATAAACTCAGCCATTCGCCTAAACCTAGAATGTAAAATGAACCTAAAACTATCCTTATACTTAATTAAAAACATAACCTCAAACCTAAACTTTACTCAAAAAAAATTCATTTTAAATTTTCATCCTAAACTCACAATTTATTCTTATCCTACACTAACACTAACCAACATCACAAAATCAGTTCTGAAATTAAACTTATTCTAACATTTTCCTAACTTGAAGCTTACTCAAAACGTAATCCTAAGTGTAATCTGGCCCCTAAAGGGAAACAAAAATCTAACGCCACCCTCATACCAAACTCAAAACCTCAACTTAAACTTAACTTAATACATAACCTTTAATATATAACTGTAAACATAACCCTAAAAACAGCCCTTACTATAACCCTAACTTTATCCCAAATTCAGAGCCAATCCCTGCCTCAAAGCTTACGGTAAAACACTACTTCATACCTACGACTCAACTGAACCATGAATAAAACAAAAAGACCTAAACTTAAACATAAAATCTAACCTTAAACACAATCGGAACTTTTGTTCTAGTGCTAACACTAATAATGAAATCAAACCTAACCGTATCTTAAAACCCTTAGCCTAACTCAAAATCTAAACCAAAACGTCTACCTAAAGCTAAAGCTAGGATTCCCTAGAGCCCCTATCTTGGTCTTGAACCTACACCACCCCTAATTAAAAACTAAAAAAATAATCTCAAACCTAACTCTAACCCTAACCCTAACCCTAAATATTAAGCAAAACATAGCTAGTTACCTGAACCTAACATGGTTTCTAACCTCAACAGAAACTAAGCACATACCTAAAACTACCCATTACATAACCTGTGCTTTCCCTTAAACCAAGTTCTAGAAATAACACTAAGCCTAATCATAACAGTAATTGAGAGTGAAACCCCAACGTCAAAAGTCAATATAACCCTAAACTTCACCCTAATTCTAATAACCAATGGAAAGCTAACCCTAACCTTAGTTATAACTCTGACTCTAACTGATACCACCCACCTAAAAATAGCAATAACCATAAAGATCAGTCCAAAACATAACCTAATTTCTATATTAACCCTATCCTCAATGCTGCAAAGCAACTTAACAGAGGGGCTGAGGATTCTATACTCTGACAAACACAAGATGTTAAAAGAAATTGAAGTTTTCTTTTGCTTTGCAGAAGCTTTTGAGTTTGATATTGTCCCATTCATTTATTTTTGCTTATAATTCCCTTGCCTTTGAGGACCGGTTCATGAATTCTTCTTTGAGTCCTAGGTCTATAAGTTAAGTATCAATGTCTTCTTCTATACAGTGTATTGTTACAGGTCTTATAGGAAGGTCTTTAACCTATTTTGACTTAATCTGATGGAATATTACTCAGCTATAAGAAAAGATGAAATATTGTCATTTGCAAGAACACGGATGGACCAGTTAAAAGAAATTGAAGTTTTCTTTTGCTTTGCAGAAGCTTTTGAGTTTGATATAGTCCCACTCATTTATTTTTGCTTCTACTTCCCTTGCCTTTCAGGACTGGTTCATGAAGTCTTCCTTGAGTTCTAGGTCTGTAAGTTTAGTACCAATGTCTTCTTCTATCCAGTGTATTTTTACAGGTCCTGTATGAAGGTCTTTAATCTATTTTGAGTTAATGTTTGATGGAACATTACTCAGCTATAAGAAAAGATGAAATATTGTCATTTGCAACAACACGGATGGACATGGAGATCATCATGCTTAGGGAAATAAACCACACAGAATAATCAAAGAACTGTATGACATCACTCATATGTGGAATATATAACTGAAAGCAAAGATAAAACAAAATGAACAAACAAATAACCCATGGACACAATCAATGATTTAATGATTATTTGGGTACGAGTGGGTTACGGAGGGGAGAAAAGGGAGGGCCTGGGAGAGGAGGGGGCGAAGCTAAATATAAGGTGATGTAAAGAGACGTCGCATTAGGTGGTGATCTGATTATACATCAAGTTGACAATGCACAGTAGAATTTTATGCTTGAAACCTATGAAATCCTTCCTGATAGATGTCACACCCATAAGTCTATCAATAAAAATGAATAGAAATAAATAAATAAATAAATACATAAACGCTGAAAAAAAAATTGAAGAAGGCACAAAGAAACGCAGAGATTTTATATTCATAAATGGGACGAATGAACCGCATTGAAATGGTCATGTTACACAAAGAAATGAACAGATTTAATGACATCCCCATGAAAATTCCAATGACAATTTTTTGAAAAATTTCAAGAAAAACATCAACAGATTTGTATGGAATCTAAAGAGATCCCAAATAACCACAGGCATTCAAAGGAACAAAACAATAATTGTGAAGGTTTCACACTCTTTGACTTAAATCTATAAAACCCAATGACAATAATATAAGCAGCAGGGTATTGGCAGAAAAATAGGAAAACACACACCAATGAAGAAAAACTGAAAACCCAGAAGTAATCCCATATATATATATATATATATATATATATATATATATATATATATGTGAAAATTGTTTTTTATGCAAAGCCAAATATATAACATGAAGCAAAGAATCCATTTTACATATACGGTGCTAGGGCATAGAGAATATCACATGCAAAAGAATGAAACTAGACCGACAGTTTTCAACGTATACAAAAATTAACTAAAAATGGACCAAAGAACTAAACATGCTACCAATAATGATAAATTGCATAGAAGAAAGCTTAGGTCCCAAACGTGTAAACCTTGCTTTAGAAAGAGTTTGATGAATGTTACCTAAAAGGAAAGGGAAGTAAAAGTCAAAAGAAGTGAATGGGACTGTACCCAAAGTAAAACTTCTGCAGAGCCAAAGAAACCATCAAGAAACAAAAAGGCTACGGACAGAGTGGGAGTAGACATTTGCAAGCAATGACTGAAAGGGGTTTAAAACATAAACTATATAAAGAACTCCTAGAACCCAACAACAGACAAACAAACAATCCCATGAACACATGGGCACAGGACTTGGACAGACATTTTCCCCAAGAAGACAGATTAATCAAACACCCAAGAGATACATACAAAATGTTTAAGTAAACTGGCTATTAGAGAAATACCATGAACTACCACTTCATACCTGTTATTAATAGAAAGGCTATGATCCACAAGACAAGTAATAACGAGTGTTGGAGAGGCTGTGGGAATAAAGAACTCTCATATGCTGCAGGTGGGCATGTCAATTGGCAGCAATGATGGAAAACAGTACAGAGGTTCCTCAGAATGTTAGGAATAAATATACCATAAATCCAAGCAATCCCTTTCCTGGTTATCCACTCTCCTAATCTGAAAACATGTACTTATAAAGACATACATACCCCTGTGTTCCTTGCAGTACAAGTTATGGTGGTCAAGACATATCAACAACCAACATGTTCTTCAACAATTGGTTGGATGCAGGAGATGTGGTACAAATACCCAGTGAAACACGACTTGCCCAGAAATAAAGATGAAACACTGCTGATTGTGACAACATGGATGGGTCTGGAGGTTACCACGCTAAGGGAAATAAATCAAATAGAAATAGCTCGGAACCATAGAACTTCACTCATACTTGGGATGTAAAAACGAAATAAACTAAGGAAAATCCAAAAACTCATAAATACAGACAAAATATTATTGGTTGTAAGAAAGTGAGGAAAAAGAGAGGTGGTAGAAAAGGAAACGGGTGGGTCAAATATAGGGGGATGGAAGAAGTGACTCTGGGTGCTGAATGCACAATGCAATATATGAATATAAATTATGTATTATAGAAATGCACACTGGAAATCTAATGTTACTAATCAATGTCACTGTAATTAATTTAATATATAAATAAAAAACCCAAAGCATAAACCTGGCCTAAATAACAAGGAAACCCCAAACCTAATCCAACACCAACTCCAAACCTAATTTAAAACAGAATCCTCAGCTTTACTATAAACTGTACCCAACTCTACATCTCATAATATACTCAAGAAATAATCCTAAATTGAAATCTAATGCTAAACCTAGCCCTAGTGGAAAACCTGAACCTTCGTATAACACTGTCCCTGAAAGTAACCCATACTGGCTTTTACTGGAAACCCAACCCCAACTCGAATGGAAAACCAACCCTGACCTCCAAGCTAACTCTCACCCTAATCCTAAAAACCGAATCATAAACTGAAATCTGCACCGCATCATTAAAACGGCCCATCTCCTAACCTCTCTTAAAACCTAACTCCAACCTCAAAGGTAACTGGAAGCCTAAGTATATAACTACCCCTAATCATTAACTCACACAAACCCTAACACAAAGGATATGCATAACAAAAAACCTAACTCTATCCTCAAACTTTACCTCACTCTATCAATAGCCCTTCTAACCAGAGTTCTCATTTCAATGTTCTTAATACCATAACCTCAAAGCTTCTTCTTACCCAATCCAAACTCTAGCCCTGAACCTAACATGAAACCTATTAAATAGCTGAACTCAAAGATGGATCCTTACACTAATCATAACCACAATAGTACACATACCTCTCACACCCACCTTTGCATACCCTGAAAACTAACCACAATTTCAACAAATTCTCTAACCTCAAAGCTCACTCTAAGGCTTACAACAAAGCTGAGGCTGTGAAGAATCTCATCCTTAACACAAGTCCTAAACTTACGTCTATACCACTCCCAGGGTCTCAGCTCCCCACTTCATCGCATTATGGTACTCACAATCATAACAGTTCTATTGTCTCCTGATTGGCTCTGGGGATGAAAGACATCATAGCGCTTGATACAACTTCGAGGCCCGGATTGGCTGGCCCTGCAACTGTGACATCGCGGTCAGCCAAAGTTCTGATTAAATGTCCCTGGCTCCTTCCTCTTTCCATGGAGTAGGGTGTTTTCGACCAGCAAGTGCCTGCATCAGCCTGGGATCCGGTGTCTCAAGGGCGTTCCTGTTGGCACCAAACCACTTCTCCAAGCTGCTGCGCCCTGCAGGGTTCTGAGGTTTTCAAATGGATAAGGTTGATGCCTCATTTCATACCTATTTCAAGGCATTCCTTGATCCCAAATAATCCAGAGTAAAAGGGTAGTTTCTTCAGGTCTATTACATTCATACTTTTTTCTGTTTTAACCTATACTTCGTGGATGTGTGGCTGGGACCATAATACATGATGAAAAGGCAGCCGTTCTCTTACCGAGAAATTTTAGTGGTGTATAACATGAACTCAACTCTCTGTATGATCTGTGAGATAGGTGAGCGTACATTTAGCAGGGGCATACCCTTCTTTAATTGTACTCACATCACTGAACTGTTTTCCTAAGTGAAGAAGGGAGGAGGCAGGGGGTTATACAATTGACTGTTCAAAATACTAAAGTGATTGTGCATGCATGTCTTTTAGAATATTTGAAATAGAAGCCTCTGGTATATTTTTTTATTTATGTTTTACATTCTACTCAGAATTAGAGTAAGTATTTCAGAAATACTCTTACACAACTAAAATACAGAATGGGAACTTGAGATAATGGGAAAAACAGATTCATGCACATTATTATGCATTTCATAGGTGATTGTCCTTTGTGGTCGGGGAGGAAGGAAGGAAGTGGCTGGCACTTGTGTTTGGAATCTTGGTGGAAAGTCATCATCTCAATCCTGATCTGATAACTGTAAAGACCTTTGAGATTTGAGAAGTTATTCTTGAAAACCTGAGAGAAGCCTGAGTAGTGAGATCTAAGATGAGCATTTGAATAGACTATGTGAGTTGAGGTCCCATTGCTGCTTCTACGTAAATGGAAAGTTGAAAACCACTTTTGATGATCTCAAAGGCCAATGTGGTGGAAAAATTAAAATAAACAAAGGAATAAGTATCATAGATATCCCAAACACAATACCTAACTCAAGGACGAACCTAACCTTAAACTTACACACAAGTGAATCCTAAACCCATACCTGACCCTAACTTTCAATGGAACTCATAATGGAATCTTAACCTTCTTCCTAGCCCTAAGTCTAACCCTACACCTGGCCTATTCTTGCACCTTAACCATGAACTCAATCCCAATTTATACCCTAACACTTGATTCAAAGCAAATCCTAACCCTAAAATTAAAACTAAATCTACTTGGAACATGAACCATGAACATAACCAAAATCCCTAAGCGTAACCCTAAACCTAACCCTTGTTGTCAACAACATCTTAGCCCTCACCATAACCAGCACCTGATTGTAAAGTTAACCTCACAACTAACCTTATCTCTAATCACAATCCTAACTGAAAGTTTCACACTTACCCTAATCCTAAGCCAAACTGGAATTCTAAACCTAAACATACACCTGAAACTTAAAAGTAATTTTTACCTAAAATTGAACTTCAAACCTCACTCTAACCCTCATCCTACCCCTTCACTACATCGTGCACCAACCATAACCCCAGCATATAACTTACAAAGAACACTACAGCTAATCACAATTTCAAAGTAATCCATAAAACAATGGTATGCCTAACTTTAACAGTAACCTTAAATTTAATTACACAATCAACCCAAACCTTAAATGGAATCATAACCAGAACCCTATCCATAACTCTAATCATAAACTCAGCCTTAACCCTAAACCTAGACGGTAAAATGAACCTAACACTATCCTTATACTTAATTAAAAACCTATCCTCAAACATAAACATAAGTCAAAAATATTTCATTGTAAATTTTCATCCTAATCTCACAATTAATTCTTATCCTACACTAACACTACCCATCATCACAAAATCAATTCTGAAACTAAACTCATTCTAACACTTACTCTAACTAGAAGCTTACACAAAACGTAATCCTAAGTGTAATCCTGCCCCTAAATGGAAACACAAAACTAACCCTACTCTCATACCAAACTCAAAACCTCAACTTAAACTGAACTTAAAATATAACCCTTAACATAACTGTAAACCTAACCCTAACCACAGCCCTTACTCTAACCATAACTTTATCCCCAATTTAGAGCCAATCCCTGCCTCAAAGCTGACCGTAAAACACTACTTCTTACCTACCTCTCAATTGAACCATGAATAGAACAAAAAGACCTAAACTTAAACACAAAATCTAACCTTAAACACAATCAGACCTTTCGTTCTACTGCTAACCCTAATAAAAAATCAAACCTAAACTTATCTTTAACCCTTGTCCTAACTCAAAATCTAAACCATAACGTCTACCTAAAGCTAAAGCTTGGCTTCCCTACAGCCCCCATCTTAGTCTAAGTCCTACCCCATGCCTAATGAAAAACTAAAAATATAAACTCCAACCTAACTCTAACCCTAACCTTAACCCTAAACCTAATTCTAACCAAAGCTAGTTACCTGAACCTAAAGTGGTTTCTAACCTAATCAAAAACTTAACACATACCCTAAATCTACCCATTACATAACGCTTGCTTTCCCTTAAACCATATTCGACAAATAACACTAAGCCTAATCATAACAGTAAGTGAAAGTGAAACCCGAACTTCAAAAGTCAATATAACTCTAATCTTGACCCTAATTCTAATGAGCAACTGAACGCTAAACCTAACCTTTTTTTTTTTTTCCCTCTATTCTTTTTTTTTTTTTTTTTTTTTTTTTTTTTTTTTTTTTTTTTTTTTTTTTCTTAATTCATTTTTATTGTTAGACTTATTGGGGTGACATCTGTTAGCAAGGACTACATAGGTTTCAGGCATACAATTCCACAGTGCATTCTCAACTTGATGCATAATAAGTTCACCACCTAATGTGACCCCTCTTTCCATCCCCTTATATTTAGCTTCCCCCCCTCCTCTCCCACCCCCTCCCCTTTCTCCCCTCCCTAACCCACTCGCCCCCAAATAAACATTAAACTATCGATTGTGTCCATGGGTTATTTGTTTGTTCAGTTCTTTTTTTCTTTGCTTTCAGTTTT
>PVJL010015329.1:0-24723 GCA_004026885.1 Lyroderma lyra | reverse complement strand
CCTCTCCAGCACTTGTTATTCCTTGTCTTGTTGATAACAGCCATTCTCACAGGTGTGAGGTGGTATCTCATTGTGGTTTTGATTTGCATTTCCCTGAGAGCTAATGAGGATGAGCATTTTTTCATATGTCTGCTGGCCATTTGTATTTCCTCATGGGAGAAGTGTCTGTTTAGTTCTTCTGCCCACTTTTCAATTGGGTTGTTTGTTTTTTTGTTGTTAAGTCTTATTGGTTCTTTATATATTTTAGATATTAGACCCTTATCTGATGCGTTATTTGCAAATATTTCCTCCCATCCAGTTGCCTGTCTCTTTGCCTTGTTGATGGTTTCTTTTGCTGCACAGAAGCTTTTTAGTTTGATATAGTACCATTCATTTATTTTTGCTTTAACTTCCCTTGCCTTTGAGGACAGGTTCATGAAGTCTTCCTTGAGGCCTAGGTCTATAAGTTTAGTACCAATGTCTTCTTCTATACAGTGTATTGTTGCAGGTCTTATATGAAGGTCTTTAATCCATTTCGAGTTAATTTTTGTATATGGAGAGAGTTCACAGCTCAGGTTCATTCTTTTGCATATGTTTTTCCAGTTTTCCCAGCACCACCTACTAAAGAGGCTGTCTTTTCTCCACTGTATGTTTTTTGCTCCTTTATCGAAAATTTTTTGTCCATATATTTGTGGGTTTATTTCTGGGTTTTCAGTTCTATTCCATTGGTCTCTATTTCTGTTCTTCTGCCAGTACAAAGCTGTTTTGACCATTGATGCTTTGTAATATAAATAGAAGTCAGGAAGTGTAATGCCACCAGCCTTATTCTTTTTATGTGGTATTGCTTTGGCAATTTAAGGTCTTTTATGGTTCCATATAAATCTAATAATACTTTTATCTTTTTCATGGAAGTATGATTGTGGGATTTTGATGGGTATTGCATTAAATCTGTAGATTGCTTTGGGCAGAATGGCCATTTTAACAATGTTAAGTCTTCCTATCCATGAACAGAGAGTATTTTTCCACCTTTTAAAGTCTGTTTCAATTTCTTTCAAAAGTGTCTCATAGTTTTCTGTGTATAAGTCTGTCACGTTCTTTGTTAAGTTAATTCCCAGGTATTTCATTCTTTTTGTTGTGATAGCAAAAGGAATTGACTCCCTCATTTCTTTTTCTGAGGATTCATTGTTTGTATAAAGGAATGCTGTTGATTTTTGTACATTGATTTTGTACTCCGCAACTTTACTATATTCGTTAATTGTTTCTAATAGTTTCCTGGTGGAATCTTTGGAATTTTTTATATAAAGGATCATGTCATCCGCAAATAGTGACAATTTGACCTCTTCTTTCCCAATTTGGATACCTTTGATTCCTTTCTCTTGCCTGATTGCTGTGGCCAGAACTTCCTGTACTATATTAAATAACAGTGGTGACAGGGGGCATCCCTGTCTTGTTCCTGATTTTAGGGGAATAGGTTTCAGCTTTTCCCCATTCAGTATGCTGTTAGCCGAGAGTCTCTCATATATGGCCTTTATTATGTTGAGATACTTTCCTTCTATACCTATTTTATTTAGTGTTTTGATCATAAATGGATGTTGTACCTTGTCAAAAGCTTTTTCTGCATCAATTGAAATGACCATATGGTCTTTGTCTTTGATTTTGTTTATGTAGTGTATCACATTGATTGATTTTCGTGTGTTGAACTATCCTCGTACTCCCGGGATGAATCCCACTTGATCATGATGTATGATCTTTTTGATGCATTGTTGTATTCTATTTGCTAATATTTTGTTCAGGATTTTTTGCATCTGTGTTCATCAGAGATATTGGCCTATAGTTTTCTTTTTTTGTGTTGTCTTTGCCAGGCTTTGGTATTCGAGTAATGTTGGCCTCATAGAATGAGTTAGGAAGTATTGCTTTCTCTGCAATTTTTTGGAAGAGTCTGAGGAGGCTAGGCGTTAATTCTTCTTTGAGTGCTTGGTAGAACTCGTTGGTGAAACCATCTGGTCCAGGGCTTTTGCCTTTACGGAGATTATGGATAGTCATTTCAATCTCGTTACTATTGATTGGTCTATTTAGAATATCCAGTTCTTCTTGGTTCAGTCTTGGTAGGCTATAAGTTTCTAGAAACTTGTCCATTTCTTCTAGGTTGTTAAATTTCGTGACATAAAGTCCTTCATAATATTTTCTTATAATCCTTCGTATTTCTGTGGTATCAGTGGTAATTTCTTCCCTTTCATTTCTAATTTTGGATGGTTTAGCTGTGCTTTAATTTTTATTATTTCTTTCCTTCTGCTGACTTTGGGTTTTGTCTGCTCTTCTTTAAGATGGGATGCTAAGATGTTTACTTATGATTTTTCTTGTTTCTTAAGATAGGCCTGTAATGATATAAATTTCCCTCTTATTACCGCTTTCGCTGTGTCCCAATAATTCTGATACGTTGTATTTTCATTGTCATTAGTTTCTATATATTTTTTAATCTCATGTTTTATTTGTTCTTTTATCCAGTCCTTTTTTAATAAGCTGTTGTTTAATCTCCATATATATGTGGTTTTTTCTGTTTTCCTTTTACAGTTGATCTCCAATTTCAAAGCTTTGTGGTCTGAGAATACACTTGGTATGATTTCGATGTTCTTGAATTTGCTGATGCTACTTTTGTGTCCCAGCATGTGGTCTATTCTTGAGAATGTTCCATGCGCACTAGAAAAGAAGGTGTAGTCTCTTTTTGCTGGATGAAGTGTCCTGTAAATGTTAATTATGTCCAATTGCTGTAATGTGTCATTTAGAGCTGTTATTTCTTTATTTATTTTCTGTTTGGATGATCTGTCCATGGCTGTTAGTGGGGTGTTTAAGTCTCCCACTATGATTGTGTATTCATCAGTTTCTCCTTTCAAGTCTATTAGTAGTTTCTTTGTGTATTTTGGTGCATCCTGGTTGGGAGCATATATGTTGATTAGTGTCAACTCTTCTTGTTGTTGCATTGTGCCTTTTATTATTATGTAATGACTACCTTTGTCTTTTACTATCTTTTTTAACTTCAAGTTTATTTCATCAGATATCAGTATGGTCACTCCTGCTTTTCTCTGGTTACCATTTGCTTGGAGTATTGTATCCCATCCTTTCACTCTGAGTCTGTGTTTGTCCTTACAGCTGAGGTGTGTTTCTTGGAGACAGCATACAGATGCATTCTGTTTTTTAATCCAGTCAGCTACTCTGTGTCTTTTTATTGGTGAGTTCAGTCCATTAACATTTAGAGTGATGATCGACTTGTGAGGATTTCCTGTGGCCATTACTTATTTCTTTCTTTGTTTTTGTTTGTTTGTTTGTTTGTTTGTTTTTGTTTCTTTCTTGTTGCCCCAACTTTGTTCCATTTGTCCTGATGTTTTGTTTCAGGCTGAAGAGCCTCCTTCAGTATTTCTTGGAGTGCTGGCCTCATGCTGGCAAATTCCCTCAGTTTCTGTTTGTCTGAGAAGGTCTTTATTCCACCTTCATATCTGAAAGATAATTTTGCTGGATAATTTATTCTTGGCTGGAAGTTTCTCTCTTAAATTTTTGAATATTGGATTCCACTCTCTCGTGGCTTGTAGAGTTTCTGCTGAGAAATCTGATGCCAGCCTGATGGGTTTTCCTCTGAAGGTTATAGTTCTTTTTTCCCTGGCTGCCTTGAGAATTGTCTCTTTGTCTTTAGTTTTGGACATCGTTGTACCATGTGTCTTGAAGAAGATCTGCTAGGGTCCAGGTATCTGGGGGACCTGTTTTCTTCTTGAACTTGGGGTTCTAGATCTTTCCATAGGTTTGGAAAGTTCTCATCTATGATTTGTTTGAGTATGCTCTCTGTAGATTGCTCTGCCCCCTCTTCTATTCCTATTATTCTGATGTTGTTTTGTCTCATGGAGTCGGATAGTTCTTGCAGAGTTCTTTCAATCCTTTTGGTTCTATATTCCCTCTCTTCCTCTTTCTGAGCTGTTTCCATGTTCTGATCTTCAATATCACTAATTCTTTCCTCCATCTGGTTGGTCCTGTTTCCTATGGCAGTTATTTCATTTCTCACTTCTTTTGTCATATTATTTATTTCTTGTATTTCCGTCTCAATCTTTCTTATGTTTTGAATTTCTTTGTTAAATTGTTCTTTTTGTTCACAGAGTTCCTTTTTTATGTGGTTTATATCCTTTTTTATATTATTTATCTCAGCTATGGTGTTCTGCCAATAGGTTTTCATTTCTCTCACAGCCTTTAGAATGGCTGCTTTAAATTCTCCATCACTTAAATGAGACCCTTCCACTTGTAACAAGCTGTCTTCTGGGTAAATTTCATGTTCTTTCTGAGGAGTTTTAGTTTTAGTTTTTAAGGAATTCATCCTGTCTGCTGGGTTCTTCCTCTTTGACATGAGGGCTTTATGTTCAGTGCCCAGATTATTGCTTTTGTTATGTCTTGCTGTAGGGCAGACACTAGGTGGTACTGGGGGTCAAGTTTTGGGGGAGAGGGGGCTGTTTGTTTCTTGTTTCTGATCTCCTACTGCGTTTGGAGTCTATGCGCATATATCCTGGGGAGAGGCCAACAAAAGGCTTTCCAATGGCGGCTCTGCCTTCTGCCCTTTGCTGGGGAAGGGGTTCCAAGGCTTGTTTCTGCTGGCTCGGGTGAATGCTATCAAATCAGTCTTTTTTCCTAGCCCTGATTCAGCATCTGGCTGTCTAAGGGCTCACACTGCTTTCAGAACCCTGGGGTGCATGAGGAAGTGCATGCTACATAAGTCCAAAGCTGTAGGCCTGGCCTGAGACAGCAGGGTCACCTTTGCAGCGGGCTGGGAACAGGAACTGCAGCCCTGTGTAGGTCTCCAGGGGGCTTAGAGATGGGGTGTCATCTTTGCAGTTCAGAGTCCTTGCTCAGACCTTCTACCACTCAAAAGTTCCAGAGCCTGGCTTCAAAACTCGGTCTCCAGCATGCAGCTCCAAAGCCCAGCTTCCCGGTCTCTCCCCTCCCCCAAGTTGCACCTCTTGGAATAGTCAGCAGGGATCGTGTCCTGTTGTAGTATGTCTCTGCTCTCTTCCCTCTCCCTGACTCGCCCCCTTCTCGCCAACCTTCAGGTGTTTACTTGCGATTTGTGGATTTCTCAACAGCCGTTTTGTCACTCAGGGTCCTCTTTCTTGGCTCCTGGACAGCCGTTCAATTGTGTTTTGTGGGAGAGGCTTTAGGGACCTCCTCTCCAGTCGCTATCTTGCCTTCTTCTGCCTCTATATATTTTTAATCTCTTCTTTTATCCAGTCATTTTTTAATAAAATATTAATTTTCACGTATATGTGATTTTTTTTCTCCTTTCCTTTTGCAGTTGATCTCCAATTTCAAAGTTTTGTGGTCTGAGAATACACTTGGTATGATTTCGATCTTCTTGAATTTTCTGAGGCTGCTTTTACATCCCAGCATATGGTCTATCCTTGAGAATGTTCCATGTGTACTAAGAAAGCAGGTGTAGTTTCATGTAGCTGGATGAAGTGTCCTGTAAATGTCAATTATGTCCAATTGCTGTTATGTGTCATTTAGAGCTGATATTTCCTTATTTAATTTCTGTTTGGATGATCTGTCCATGGCTGTTAACAGGGTGTTTAAGTTTTCCACAATGATTGTTTTTGTCAGTTTCTCCTTTCAGATCTGTTAGTAGTTGCTTTGTATATTTTGGTGCTTCCTGGTTGGGAGCATATATATTAATCAGTGTCAAATCTTCTTGTTGTATTTTGCCTCTTATCATTATGTAATATTCATCTTTGTCTCTTGCTAACTTTTTTAATCTGAAGTTTATTTCATTAGATATCAGTTTGGCAACTCCTGCTTTTCTCTGAATGCCGTTAAATTACAGTATTTTTTTCCATCCTTTCATTCTGAGCCTGCTTTTGTCCTTATGGCTGAGGTGTGTCTCGTGAAGACAGCATATGGATGAGTTTGTTTTTTAATCCAGTCTGCTACTCTGTGTCTTTTTATTGGTGAGTTCAGTCCATTAACATTTAGAGCAATGATTGATATGTTAGGATTTCCTGTGACCATTACCTTTTTTGTTTTGTTTTGTTTTGTTTTTGTTTCTTTCTTGTTGCCCTAACTCTATTCCATCTTTCCTGATATTTTGGTTCAGGTCGAAGAGCCTCCTTTAGTATTCTTGAAGTGCTGGCAAATTCCCTCAGCTTCTGTGTGTCTGAGAACATCGTTATTCCACCTTCACATCTGAAAGATAATTTTGCTGGAAGTTTCTCTCTTTTAAAGTTTTGAATATTGGATTCCACCCCCTCCTGGCTTGGAGAGTTTCTGCTGAGTAGTCTAATGCCATCCTAATGGGTTTTCCGCTAAAGTTTATAATTCTTTTTTCCTGGGCTGCCTTGAGAATTGTCTCTTTGTCTTTAGTTTTGGTCATCATTAGTACCATGTGTCTTGAAGAAGATCTGCTAGGGTCCAGGTATCTAGGGGAACTGTTTTCTTCTTGAATTTGGGGTTCCAGGTCTTTCCATAGGTTTGGGAATTTCTCATCTACTATTTGTTTGAGTATGGCTCTGTAGAGTGCTTTGTTCCTTCTTTTAATCCTAATATCCTGATGTTGTTTCATCTCATGGAGTCAGACAGTTCTTGCAGAGTTCTTTCAATTCTTTTAGTTCTATATTCCTGTTCTCCCTTTTTTTTTTGAGATGTTTTGAGATTAGTGATCTTCGATATCACTAATTCTTTCCTCCATCTGGTTGGCCCTGTTTCCTATGGCGGTTATTTTGTTTCTCACTTCTTTTATTGTATTATTTATCTCTCACATTTTCATCTTTATTTTCCTAATGTTTTGAATTTCTTTGTCAAATTGTTCCTTTTGTTCATGAATTTCCTTTCTTAGGTTGTTCATCTCAGCTATGGTGTTCTGTCAGTATGTTTTTATTTCTCTTAGAGCCTTTGGAATGGCTACTTTAAACTGTTACTTAGTTCAGCAAATTCTATGTCTAAGAAGCTGTCTTCTGGATAAATTTCATGTTCTTTCTGAGCAGTTTTAGTTTTCAAGGTTTTCATTCTGTCTGTGAGTTCTTACTGTTTGACATGAGGGTGTTACGTTCAGCAGAGTTCAGGAACCCTGATAAGTATTTTTATGGTGTCTTGATGTAGGGCAAACACTAGGTGGCACTGGGGGTCAAGTTTTGGGAGAGAAGGGGGTTATTTATTTCTTATTTCTGGTCTCCTGCCAAGTTTGGAGGTGGTGCACATATATCCTGGGTCCCTTCACTTCCTGCAGTGAGTTCGTTGGTTTAGGAGGTTGTAGGAGAGGGGAGAGGCCAACAAAAAGTGTACTAGAGCAGCTCCACCTCCTGCCCTATGCTGGAGAAGCTGGGTGATGTGGGCTGAGGCTGCTCTTGCTGGCTGAGGCGAAGTCGGTCAAATTCGCCTTTCTTCCCAGGCCTGTTTCAGCAACCAGCCTTTCAGGGAGGAGTCTGCAGGCGCATATTGTTTGCAAGCCCCAGGGGCGCACTCGCAGGTGTGTGCACCGCAAGTCCAAAGCTGTGGGCCTGACCTCATGGGTTGTGTGAAGGCAGTCACCTCGCTTCCGCAGTGGGCCAGGAACAGGAACTGCAGCCCTGCGTAGGAGTTGTGTGTGCACGTGCTATGGGTCACAAGGTCACCGGAAGCCGAGTTGCTGTCTCTGGGGACCTACCTCAGCCTGCGGCTGTTCAGAGTCCTCACTTAGCCCTCTTGCTACTCAAAAGTTTCAGAGGCTGATTCACAAGCTTTGTCTCCAACACATTGCTCTAAGGCCCGGTTTCCCCACGGTCTCCCACTGTTCTGCCACTTTGCAGTCTTGTCATCTCTTGGTTTCCCTCCTCCCATGTACTGTGCTGCTCCTGGATAGTCAGCAGCAATCAGGTCCTGTTGCAATCCATCTCTGCTCCCCCCCTCTCTTCCAGTCGCCCCCTTCTCTTCAACCTTCAGGTGTTTCCTTGCGATGCATTGATTTCTCAGTTGTCATTGTGTCTGTCACTTGGGGTTCTTTTTCTTGGCACCTGAACGGCTGTTCAATTGTGTTTTCTGGGAGAGGCTTTAGAGACTTCCTCTCCAGTCGCCAACATGCCCCGTCTCTAGAAGAAAACCTAAATAAAATATTGGCATTTAGCATAACTAAATTATTCAGATTTCTCAAATATACTAAACCTTTTTCATATATGTAGAAATATTATAGAAACCACATAGGTGCATACAACAAAGCAGAATTTATTAACTTTGGAACTATTAACATTTTAGGCCAGATAGTTTCTGTTGTTACAGCTGTCCTGTGCATTGTAGGATGTTAAGCAACATAACTGGCCTCTACTCACCAGATGCTAATCCCACTCCACACCCTTCCCCACCAAGTCATGACAAACAGAAACGTCCTCAGACATTGCCAGACATCCCCTGGTTGACCAAATCATCTCAGGCTAAGAACCACTGTGTAAAGCCCAATAGATATTGAAATGCATAAGAAGTTGCTCTTCCCATCAAGGAGCTTTTTATCTCATGGGAAAGAAAATCTTGCTAAAATCTTATTCTAGTTCACCTAATTCAAACTAGATTGTGATTATTATAAAAAGAGAAATTTCAATATAGTTTTATGGAAACACAACACAATAATTCTGAAGAGAAGGAAGTAGGAAGCTAAATCAGTAAATATTCTATGAATGTGGACTTAAAAGACAGAAACAAAGTATAAAGAAACTGCAAAAACTGTAAGTTTGTAAAACATGAAAGTAAAGAAAGTATATGAGAAACAGTAAAAATCCGTGATAGTCAGCCACTTTGGGAAAAAGTGATGCATTAACATAATGGAAAGGTAAATCATGGGCATGTTTTGAAAAGTAATCAATGTTATATGATAAGAAACTGGAGCTTATTAATGAAGTACTAAAGAACTAATGAATATGTTAGAACACATTGACATAATCTTTGTGCTACAAATGCAATTTTTAAACTTTATTTTAAAATATTTTAAAATATTATTTATAAAACAATTGTCTATTGTCTATCAGTTAAGTAACAACACTATAAGGAAGCCTAGGTTTTGAAACTTCAAAGCCCTATTCCAGATTTGATGGTTTATCAAATTACATGTCACACACCTCTAATAAAATGAATAGTTTCCTGAATGTTAGCCTCACAATCTATTCTCCAAACATGATTTCTACTTTTTTGTTTTGCTAATAAAAATATGACTACTTTAAACAAGAAAGGGTAAAAATATTTAAGAGATGCTTATAACATGTTGTAACAAGTATATATAAATAATATATAATATAAATATATATTGAAATGATGACTTTGATTGCATTAGACCATGTAGAAGTATTTGGGGATGATTAACAAGCCAACAACTAGATTAGGGTTGGCTATTTTCCATGAACAAAGTGGAGAGCTACTTGGATCCTTCCAGCAAGGACTCCAATTTTTAATTAACACAGGCAATATTTTGGTTATATGCACTGTACTTGATTTAGGACAGTATTTTATTCAGTACTACTTTATCAGTTTTTAAAAACCAAAGTACACATTTGTTAATAAAGAATTATTGTTCACAAATGAGCCCAAACAAGCCACACAATATTGTGCTGTTCTAATATTGGTAAAAGTGATATATGTATATTTAATGACAAAAGTTGTAATACATAGAAATTTTTTCACCTGTGTTATTTATACCTCTGCTTTAAAAAATAACATTCATTCTTCTTTTCTTTCTTCTATTCTATTATATTGCCACAAAATTTTTTATATCTCCTAATGGATGAAGATACAAAATTACCAAAATATTAAATATAGACCCTGTCAGTTAATCACGAATAGTATGATAAGAAACAGAGTGTTAAATTTGTAGGGTGTATTCCTATTGGATGGGAAAGAAGAGGTAAAAGGAGTAAAGAGTTTATTGCAGCAGAAACCTAAAAAGGAATGGAACTATCCTTGTGAATCTATGGTGGAAGAGTGCTGCAGACAAACAAATGCAAAGCTCATGGTAGTATGTATACTAGGTTTGAGGAAAACCCAGGAGGACATCTAAAATTACTAACTTGTCATAGTATCCCAAAAGCACTGATCTCCCTGTAGAAGCTCCATAAATACTTATTGAATCAGTCCAGCATTTTAGTGCACAGTGAGTGAAGGAAAAATTACAGAAAATGGAGCAGAGACATATTAGAAGGTACTTGTAGGCTACTCTAAAAAAACTCTGGCTCTTAGTCATTAAGAGATTTGGAGAATGGAAGTAACATTATCTGATGTGTGTTTTAATGGGGCCCTTTAGAGTTGTACTTTTAGAGACTTAAGGGGAAAAAAGCAGCAGCAAGTAAAGAAATTATAGAACTTTGGACCAAGATAGTAACAGTGGATGCTATAGAAATGGCAAGATTTTATATATATTTGGAATATGTAAACTGTAGGATTTGTTAACAGATTTATCAGTGTGATTAAATAAAAGAGCAGTCAAGGGGAACCCCAAGGTTGTTACCAGAGCATCTGTAAGAATTTACAGAGTTGTGTTACTGAGACAAAGAAGACTATGAAGAGAACAGATGGGAAAGAGCTGTGAAAATAAGGAGTTTTGGGGGAATATGTTGAGTTTAAATGTGTATTAGACATCTGTATGAAGTTGAGTGGACAACTGGAAATTCAATGCTGAAGTTTAGACTAGAGGTCTGGACTTGGAAGTTCTTAGCATAGATGGTATTTAAAGCCATGTAATGAGATAAAAAAAAAGTGAGGGTATAAAAGAAGTGTCAGCAACTGAACAATGCAGTACACCAGTCCAGAAGATGGGAGGGTGAGACCAAGGAGGAATAATGGCCAGTGAAGTAAGAACAGAATACAGTGAGAATCCTGGTGGGATTCTGTATTAAGAAGGAGAAAGTGATAAAGTCAGTAGATCAATATGAGAATGGTAGATAAAATACATTGAAAACTGAGAAATAATGTGATGGTCATTGGTGAATTCAACAAAAATCAAATTTGCATAATAGTGGCAATAATAAGAGCATAACTAGGGAAGGTTCAATATCGAATGACTAGTAATATAAATAGCAAACATGGAAAAATATTTTGATAAATTTTACTTTAAAGTTAACAGAGAGATTGTGTAGAATCTAGAGGGGTATGCATGCTCAAAATTTTTATTTATTTTAACAAGGATAGTATTAATTTATATTTATACTATTATAAGAATGACAACAGGGTAGAAAATTTAATGATGCAGGATGGAAAGGGAACACATTGCTAAAAGTATTGTACTTGAATGAATAACAGCCAATATGACCAGATGATGGGTCATTCTTATATATAAATGGGCACGTCATCATAACAATAGAAGGGAAGGCAGAGAGAGAATTTGGGTAGATGGATAATGTATACAAATCATAGTCTTTCTACATTTTTCTCAGTGAGCCACAAAGAAGGATTGCCTATAGAGAGTGAGGAGGAGGAGGAAGGAAGTGTTTGAGAATTAAAGAAAAGAGAAAGGAGGCAACAGTAGGAGTCTAAGGGTCGGAGCGCAAAAAATGAGGAAATAGATTTAGGTAGGATAATGGTCATTAAGTTAAAGTGAGACCAGTTATATATTTTTTCAGTTGTATTCAGCTACTTGGTATGAACATGGAGAAGGTGGAGAACTGGGTATAACCAGGATTGGGAGTAAGGATTTTTCATGAGTAAGTAATATAAGCTATATGACAGAAATAACATTGAAGTAAGACAAACAGCTATATCTACATATCTGAGAATTGCAGCACCTTCTAGTGGAAGTGAGTAGTATCCTTTACCTAGAGAGTGACTTTTTAAAAATGTACCTTTCACTTTCACTGGGAGCATGGCCATTGTTCATACCACATTTAAAATAATGTTTTTCCTCTCCATATTCCATAAAAATGGCCTTCTTCACAATTGATTCTCATTGACTGGGAAAAAGCAATTTCATGAAGCTTTTGACTAGTTCCTTTACATTTATGTGAGTGTGGCAGAAACCTGGCAGAAACCCTTCTCATTTTGGAACAATAATGTCTTAGAAATGAAAACAGCATTTTCTTTTAGAAATACATTTTTGAAAGGAATCTTTTAATAGGAGCTCTTTTTCAAATATATTGGAGGCAATTTGGATATTTTTGAAGTAGAATACTTCATTATTATTCTCATCACAATCAGCAGTATAAAAATAAAGAGAACATGCAGCAATGAGATGTGTGAAATATTAAGTGATTTATGTTCAAGTTCACACTTTTTGTACCAAACATCTTTGAGGGTCTACCTATATTCACAAACTGTTTTGAGTAATTTCAGAGAAAGAATCTTTTACTAAAAGTGATGTGAATAATTTGCATGTCTACAACCTGCATTTAAAAATAGACTTTCTAGTTTTGTTGGGGAGTTGGGCAAGTTGAGTTATTGTTTGAGCTTACCATTAACTGGCAGTGCAAAACAAAGAAACAACATAATGTGTCTGTGTCTATACTTCATCTGTAAAATAAGAGATGCAATCCAATTGATCTATGGAGGTCAGGGAAATAAATTAAATATATGTTATTTTCCTTGTTTTTCATAAAAATGCATGTGGATGTGGATCTGAATCCTTTTATGTATTTAGCTCTGAATATTTATTCAGTTCTTGTACTATGCTAATTATTGCTAATTTAAAAGCATATCTCTCTGAGTCTATAAATTAGAATAATTCACCTACACTGCTGATATCAATGAATTATAACTAGGAATAAATAATGCTATATTCAAAAATATCTTTTGAATGATAAGGAAACATTTAAATGTAAAGTATCAATATTAATCTTTAGGTCCTCTTGATCAGACATTCTACATAGAGCAAGTTTAATAAATAAGATTTTGGTGGAAATATTTGGGAAAAATTTTTTTGGAAATAACAAAAAATAATAAAAATCAGAAAAAGTATGCTAAACCCTCAGTTTATTGCTATTTCTATTAATAAGAAAGTATAAAATAAAACTTTAGAGAAACAGTAATGTGTATTTGCTTCCAATAAAAAATAATTTTTGACAAAGGACTGTTAAAAATCAACGTGAGAAATGTTTAGAAAATTTAAAAAACAATTGGGTTTTACTAAATGTGTTATTTTGTTAGTTTTGTGTTTTAGGTTTTTTTTCTCTTTCAATTTTTTTTAATCCATGTGGGATAAGAGCAGATTTGTTAGTTCCCCCGTGGGTTGGTGGATAGTTGTTCATTATCTTGGTCAGCCTTTATTGTTCACCTGTCTTCTGCCTTCCATTACTTTTAGAGAATTTTGCCTTACAATTTCTACCTGTGTTTTTACTATGTTATTCATTTATTCATATTAGAAGGGAACTTGAGTAAATACACACACACACACACACATACATACACACACACACACATATATATTTCCTATATGAAATATATTAGAATGAAATATACATGGTGATCTTGGTCAGAAAATTAGGGGAATAAAATGAACCTATTGAAATTCTTTGAGTGGCTTGTGTAATAGAATGCCAAGGAGAGAAGGTGAGGGATCAGTTCTCAAGTGGATTACAAATGGCAGTATTTCATCTTTTCTTAAAGGCAGAATTATGTTCCATTGTATATATGTACCACATCTACTTTATCTAATCATCTTCAAAGGATACTTTGGTTGTTTCCATGTCTTGGCCACTGTGAATAATGTTGCAATGGACATAAGGATACATATATCTTTATGAATAAATGTCTTCCAATTTAAATAAAAGATCTTGAACAATAAAATACATAAAAGAAAACATCAGAACTAAACTTATGGACCTTGGGTTCAGGGAGAATTCTATGAATTTGATCTCAAAGGCAAGTGAAGTAAAAACAAAAATAAACAAATTAGACTATATCAAACTAAAAAGCTTTTACATAGCGAAAAAAACCCCATCAACAAAACAAAGAGGCAACCAACTGAATGGGAGAAGATACTGGAAACAATACCTCTGATAAGCAGTTAATATCCAAAATATATAAAGAACTCATACAGCTCAACAACAGCAAAAAATAATCTATTTAAAAAATAGACAGAGGACCTGAACAGATACTTCTCCCAAAAAGGTATGTGAAAAGATGTTCAACCTCACTAGCTACCAGAAAAATGCAAATTCAAACAACAATGAGATACCACCTCACATCTGTTAGAATGACTATTATTAAGAAAACAAATAGTAACAAGTGTTGAGAGGTTATGAGAAAAACAACCTTCACACACTGCTGATGGGAATATAAATTGGTATAGCCACTATAGAAAACAGTATGGAGGTTCCTCAAATAATTAAGAATAAACTTACTAACCTTATGACTCAGCAATTTTACTCCTGGTTACTTAACCAAAGAAATACAAAACACTAATTTGAAAAAATATATGCACCCCTATGTTTGCTGCAGCACTACTCGTAACAGCCAAGCTATGAGAACAATCAAAGGAAGTATGGTACATTTATACAGTAGGTTATTATGGTACTGCAAAAAGAATATAATGTTATCATTTACAACAACATGGATGGACCTAGAGGATATACTTGAGGTTTTCTGGAAAAAAATCCAGTCATGATACCTCTATTTTTCATATTTCATGGCTTGATACTTTCCAGACAATCCTCAAATGCTAAATTAAATAAGTCAGACTTAGACAGTCAAATGCCATATGATCTCACTTATATGTGGAATCTAAAGAACAGAACAAACAAACAAAACAGAAATGCAGTTATAGATACAGAGAACAAATTGATGGCTGCTAGATGGGAGAGGAGTTGGGGGGCGTGGATGAGAAAGGTGAGAGGATTACGAAGTACAAATTGGTAGTCACAAAATAGTCATGGGGATGTGAAATACAGTATGTGGTATATAGTCAATGTAAAAACTATATACGGTGTCAGATTTGCACTAAACTTATCAGGGCAATCACTTCATAAATTATGTATGCTTAACCACTTAACCAGGTACTATATACCTGAAACTAATATATTAATAAAATAAGATTGAATGTCAACTATAATTTAAAATATATAATATATAGTCATGGAATGTAAAGTACAGCATAGGGAAAATAGTCAATGGTATTGTAATAGTTATGTATGGAATCAGATGGGTAGTAGACTTATTGGGGTTATCACTTTTTGAGTTATGTAAATGTTTAAACATTATGTTGTTTTGTATACTTAAATCTAAAAAAAAAAAAAGAATAAAGTTACCCTATGACCCAGCAATCCCTCTTATGATTGGCTTCGTTAACCCTCATGCTAGTCCTAAGAATTAGAGACTGCTTTTAAGGGTTGAATTGTTTTCCCAAAATTTATATGTCGAAGCCTTAACTCCCAGGGTAGCTGTATTTGGAGATGTGGGTTATGAGGTAACAGATATTAACTGAATTCATAATATGAGACCCTTATCAGAAGAGAAAGAGATACCAGAGATATCTCTCCCTCCACATGTGTGCACAGAAGAAAGGCCATGTGAGAACAGAGCAAGAACGTGGTCATCTACAAATCAGGATTAGAGGTCTCACAAGAAATGAACCCTGTAATTACCTTGACTTTGCACTTACCTCCAGCTTCCAGAACTTAGAGGATATAAATTCCTACGTTTAAGCCACCCAGTCTATGGCATTTTATTATGGTAGCCCTAGTAGACTAGTACACTGCTTTTATCCTTCTTTTAAAAAATGCAAAAATTAAGGCTTTTAGAGTAACTGAGCTTGTAAGTAACAAATATGCTGCAGGTTTTGAACCAAGGCTGGCCAACCCCAGAATCTGCCCCCTTTGGTATTATACTACACTGCCACCAAGAGGAAAAGATGATACATGTAACCTGTCTGGACCTGCACATGGAGGTCAAGGGGCCTGTGAAAATATTACATAAATGTCACAGTTGCTGAATATAGTAAAGCATTGAAAGTGTTACTCTGATCTGGAGAAAAATTAGTATTATAAAAATGTTAAATAAATGGAACAGTAAAATGTTAAAACTAAAAGTACCCAAGCAATATCTGTCATATTGTAGGCATGAAATAAATATTCATTGAAATCTTGTTTTATTATTTTAAAAGGTTATGCATACTCATATTTCATAGGAAACTACATTAGAAGTAGATTTTGAATACATTTAATTAATAAATTTTACTGAATATATTTTATTTCAAAATACATTTTGTACTAGAAATTTTAGTTTCCAAAGTTCCGGCATTAAAGAATAATAAATAAAAACAAGAAAATCATTTAAAATAACTATAGCTAGACCCAAAAGGAGTTATTAACTTCATAATTCTGCCCTTGTTAAGAAAATTAAGCCAGACTGAACTAAACAGAAGTCATCAAATAATAAACAGATTTCTCTTAATATATATATAAAGTCCTGAGCAAGTATAAAATTTTAAAAACTATTTATTCGGTTAAACCAAGTTCTAAGTTTTTGTGCTTCAAGAGCTTCACTGTACATTGTGTATGTATTTTTAATAGGGACTACAGCAATTAATAATTTTAAGTATGCTGAATTCCATTAACAGTGCAGAGGGGAGATAGCATAACTCATTATTGTTAGTCTATTACAATGGGAGGATGTACTTTATACCACTATACACATAAAAAAATGACTTGAGAATTACTGTAGCCAATAGGTAATATAATTATATCTGGTTTTAATGAGACTGTTTAATTCTAAAAAAAAAGAGTTCTTAATATGATATCAGACATTCATGTTTTGTAAAAAAATTTCTCAGAAAATTCCTTTAAAGAATGTCTTCTCTGAGAAATTTATTTACAAAACATGAATGTCTGATATCATATTAAGAACTCTTTTTTTAGGATTAAACAATCTCATTAAAATCAGATATAATTTCTCAGAAAATGCCTTTAAAGAATGTCTTCTCCATCAAGTTGACAATGCACTGTAGAATTGTATGCCTGAAACCTATGTAATCCTTGCTAACAGATGTCACCCCAATAAGTCTAACAATAAAAATGAATTAAAAAAAAAAGAATGTCTTCTCTAATATATTTTGAACACCTTTTTTAGGCACATAGAAAATAAGTACAGTTGAATGATGGGGCCTTAGAAAGCAAGTAATCATATTAATACAGTAATCTTTACACCAAACTAATTCTACAAATTGCCAGTCAAGAATAAGGTTTTCATAAGCACATAGAAGAAAATCTATAATCTCAAGAGAAGCAAAAAGTTAATATCTTCTCCTCCTACAAAATAAACAGAAGGAAAGAGAGGTTTTGTCATGTTGTAGATCTAAAATTATTCCTCCAGATCCTGGAAAAAAAATCCAGAAAATACCATCAGAAAATGCTAAGTTATTTATCTTAGTTGAACCAATATTAAGTGAACTATGAAGTAGTTCATTTTGCAGTGATGAAGAGCACAGATACCAAGATACACCAGGTAGGTTCTGACTCTGAATCAGCTGTGTGCCTATAGTAAATTCTTTGGAATTAATTTCCTTCACCTGTGCTTCAGTTCCCTCATCAGAAAAACATTATGGGGATTTTGAGTTAAAATATGCAAAGCACCTAAACTAGTGTCTAGAACAAACTTGTCCAGCCCACAGCCTACGGGCTGCACACAGCCCAGGATGGTTTTGAATGAGGTCCAATAGAATTTAATAAATTTTCTTAAAACATTATGAGATTTTTTTGTGAATGACATTTTCTGTTTAGCTCATCAGCTATTATTAGCGTTAGTGTATTTTATGTGGACCCCAAGGCAATTCTTTCACTGTGGCCCAGGGAAACCAAAAGATTGGACACCCCTGTTCTAGCACATGTTAATTATTTTAAATAAAGATTTTCTGCTCAAGAAACTCATAGTCTAGCCCATGTTAGACTAGCCTTGAGTAGCAGAGGAAGTATTATTGCAATGTGATAAGTATTAAGTACCTCCACAGTGTCACATACTTTCAGGGTAGAGTGAAAGGCATCATCAGGGATATAATTTAATATTACATTTTTAGGTGTATAGCATGTCAATATTAGCTTAATAAACTTATAAACCTTCTGGTGAATGTAATTGGTTGAATTTCAATTAGACGCATTACCTGATAGGAAATCTCCACCAGTCATTTGTTCTCTAGCATTTTCTTTAACTTGGCTACAACTGAATTTTCCTTCTGTAAGGCTTTGGAAAGTTCCACATTGAAAAACATTTATAAAATGCATGTGGTAACCAGTAACCCATTGCTATGTAATTTAACAAAGGGTGAGAGAATTGGAAATTGATATAGTCTATGGCCTTCACATGTTCAAATATTAATTATTGTAGTCATCTATCTATAGCCCTTTTCTAAATATATAAAAGATCAATGCCTATAATATTTAATATTGGACATAGTATCCATAAACACCAAAATATCTAAATGAGATTTTCCCAGTTTTTATTTTTAAGACCACACCTGTGTTTGGCACAATTAATCAATTTGTTAGATGTTTCAACTTTACAGGGCAGTTGGTTGGATATTTAGGAGTGGGCTGGCCTCTAGATAAGTGTCTCTGCAATTGCTCTTAAGCTTTCCTTGGGGGGGGGGTTATAAAAATATACTGTTATTGTTAATAAAATACATACGGTGTTGTTTAATTTATATCTGCCAATGTGTGGTAGTATTCAAAATTCTTAAGAGAGTAGGCTAAATATAGGGTGTATTTGAAAAATCTCAATTTAAAAATTACAAAAATTATACTTGTTAAGTGTTCTCTCCTCAAATTCTTTATAATCAAACATCATTTTTTCTACATTTAATTGTTTATCTTTTCCTTTAAACTGTAGAATTCTTTCTGTTAGTAATACAACCAATTCAGGGTCTGGTCAGCAGGCTCTTACAAAACTCAAAATTATCCTTAGAGACTTGATATTTATTAATTCCTGGAGGAGGTCTGTGTGTAGTATATAGCAAATGTCTATATCCACATAAATCATGAAATTGCAGTTAAAACCAGAATTGTGACCTAAAAATTCAGTCAGCAAGGATTCAAACCATGCCTTTTGACAAATAAAGAGATGACATTTTTTTTTAATTCTTAAAAGAATCATATAAACTAGCTAAGAAACAACTCAAGAAGCAAAAAGACGAGCTGTATCCTGAAGAGACCACAGCAATGAAAGGTGAGTGACTGAAATTATAAAACATGTGTACTGAAGATCAATTACTCAAACTGCTAAAGAGCATCTACTCATAAAGCTGAGGTAAAGCAGAGAGGTTAACAGTAATTGAAAAAAGCTTTAGAAGAAAAGTTATCATTCTGCATTTCATTTTGTCTTGCTTAAGTATCACTCAAGTGAGTGGGCCTCTGAACTTTAGAATTCTTAAAGAGTATTTCATAATTAACCACTTCAAAACCTCTCAATATGTCACTTAAAAATAACATTATACGGTAAAATATGTATCCAGAAATAGAGCTTCGGGAATTGAATTATCTTTACTCTGCACTAAAAATTATTTCTTGTAGAGTCAGAATCTGGCCACAGAGACATCAGGTTTACCACTAATTTGTGTCTCCTCCAAAAGAAAGCTATAGAAAATGCTAGTATTTTCAGGAGGAAATTAAGACAAAAAGAAATGTTCTACTGTGGTTTGAATAAAATGTTTTCTTCTTTATGAAATCTAAATCTGAACAAATCTAAATTTAGTTGTGTGTGCAGTTACACAATGTTAGATCTAAAATGGTTATTGTTTTTGGTCTGTTTATATTTTTTCAAATACATTTTTTAAATATAATATTTCTACTAGCCCAGAATTCACAGTTAATGATACATAACAGAAATATTTTTTCTATATTTTCTCCTACTTACATAGAAGAAAGATGATATTGCAGAAAGATAACATTCTTGGAAGTTAAGATGGATATGGATTTCTCCTTATTTATTTAATTTTCTGAATACAATCTTTATTCCTGATACATATATCACTTTGAGCACTAACTAAATATTCTGGGCACTATACAAATATGTTAGAGACATTGTGCTACTTAACTTTCAAAATAATTTTATGATTTGGGTTTTATTATTATAAACATTTTTCAAGCATGAGAACTGAAATTATGTGACTTGCATAAGACCATGTCACATAGGCAGTAAATGATGAAACCAGGAGTAATATCAGGGCCATTTGACATCAGAATCCACAGGCTTAACCAATATGAGGAACATAGAAGAAAGGCTTTGAATACAAAGTTCCCTATGCTTCAGAGTCTTGCAGTTTGAGTTCAAACCCCATTCTACCATATTTAACTCTGTTTATTTAATTCTTACGATGGGTCTATAAACCAGGTATTTTTTTTTCAGTAGTTTTAAACAGATAGATTAATTGAGGCTTCAAGCCATAACTAAGTTGCCTAGGGAACATGACTAGTGAGGGATGAAACAGATATTTTAATTGTATTGACTCTAAAACCTATGCTTTTTCCTAACATTGCACTGTCACTCATTTCATTCTTATTTAATCTTCCCAACAGCAATACAACGTAAATTCTATTATGTATCTTCTTATAAACAATGGAACAGATTAAATGACTTGTCTGAATTCACTGGGTTACTATGTTTTGAAACTAGTTTTCTAGGCTAGGTCTGTTTGACTCAAAAAGTCATTCTCTATATAATTCATTGTTGCCAAACCATTGTCATGATCAAGCTGCCCATCACTTGATATTTTTGACAGATTGAGTTTTTCTATTGTAACTTTTTCTATATAACCCTGTTTGTGGAAAGATGAAGCTTAAACACAAACTTGACCATTTTATAGCAGTCATTGGTTTTCCTAATCCTGATCCAAATGATACCTGGAAAACATAAAAAAAGACTAAGCAATAACCTAAGAAGATGGTGAAATATAATATTTATAAAGTTTTTTTTCAGAAATGAGTTTACACTCTTTGGAATGTTAAACATGAGTTTATTTAAACATTCACTTAAATAAGTTAAAATGCATATTTTATTTATTTACATAGATCCTCATTCTACCAAGCAATTAGTTAAGGAGTCTTTAGAATAATATTTCATACCTATTAATAGATTATTTCTATAACACATCTTTCAAAAATGTAATTAATGATGATAAAAGCTTTTAGTGTTTTAGAGATTATATTACCCACGGCACAAATAGCCATCAGATGGCACACTCAAATTAAGATCATCTGAGGAGAGTTTATTTGTGAAACAACTAATTACAAAGGCACAGGAAGGGTGGGGAAAACCACAAGAACTAGAGTATAAATCTGTAGCTGTTACCACCCCTATTCCTGTGTGGATGAGGGAAGGGAGAGGTTACTAGAATCAGGAAAGATTGAGAGTTGTGTAGAAAAGGCCACTCCATGTAAAAACTTGTTACCAAACTTGCTGCATTTGTGCCAATGATTGAGAGACAGGGTTGGTGGAAAGAAAAGTAAGTTTACTCAAAATTCTAGCATTCTGGGAAGATGGTGGACTGCTGTCTCAAAAATGACTTTCCCATTCTTAGCATGACTGGGTCAGAGGTTTTCTATGCACATAAGAGGAAGGATAACAGAGGAAAGGGGAAGTTAGTCAGATTCTTGGATGCTGACACCCAGGGAGCCGCCTCCTGAAGCTTGGTTTGTTTTTAGATAATGTTTTCTCAGACCTAGTTGTAGTGGTGATTCATAAGTCATCTAGTGGAAAATTGCAGGGGAGTTGCATTATGATCACCAGTGTGCAGATGTCTAAGGGGTGAATCAGTTTATTTCAAGTCAGTATTCCAGTGATCAACCAGATTAGTTATGCATGAAACCTCAGTAAAACAGAGCAATTGAATCAGCCAGGAAGGGAAGGAAACAAAATAGAAATAAAATAATAAAATAAACTAGATTGTTAAATCTTGAAAACTACACTGTCACCCTTACACAGTGACTAGACATACCAGCCTAAGGTAATTCCAGAGGATGAGGACAAGTGAGAACCACTGACCCTATATTTCTATCCTCCTACCCTTTAATCTTTCTATGTCACAGATTGGCCTAACCCAATTGGAAATAAGAGGGCATGGGAATCCATTGATGTTAGTTATATAGGTCAGTCTCCCAGGGCCAAAAGTGGGATCAAAAAAGGCAGATAGTAAATCTGGAGAGCCAAATGGAAATACATAATACAGAAATTAATACTCATATTAACTACTTATATACTTATATATTTATAAGTATATCAAATCACACATACATATGTTGCTGTATTAAAAATTTACAATAATAACAATAATTGTGATTAACAATGGCTAATAAATACATAAATAATTGTAATTTATCTCCTAATAAGAAAACAAAGGAGACTAGAGTAATTTTTTAGAAAACTCGGAAGACTATGGTTTAGGATTCCTACATTTGAGTCATTCATTGAAAGTGTGATCTTAAATAAATCAGTTAACATCTAAATATGTCAGTTGTTGTTTTGTAAAATAGAAACAATACATGTCTTAAATCTCTCATGGGGATGTGGTGATAGTTTATTGGTTATAGAGTATGAGACAGTATTTTGAAAATACAAAATATAATTTGTTTTCTAGAAAAAAGTATCATATTTGATTAGGTCATCTGGCAAATGTAATTTACGTACTATTTTGTTTATTGTATTGCTTAAATGGAAACTCATATTGAGAAATTATGACTATATGCTATTTAGATGAATATGCATGTTCAATTTAGCTTAACCCAAAAGTTCTGATTTCCATTTTTAAGTACAAACAATTGTCTTTTTTCTGAATAATTGACAATCATCTCTACAATACTTACTATATGGTCACCTTACATATGCCCGGTGTATTCATAAAAGAACCATACAGCAAGTATACTTTGCCATTTTGAAATTTTAAATCCTATAGTAGAAATTGTGCTTATTTGTATAATAATAATAAAATACTCCAGAAGTATATTATAATTTATATAAATTCTTAAATACCAGATTTAAGCATTAGTTACCTTCCTATTTTCATTCTATACACCCGTTCTGACATTGCATAGCTATGGCTCTACCTCTCAGCTATAAAGCAATGACTTCCATATTGTTATATAATATAAGCATCCCTAGTTATATGTCATATACATATACCTCAAGCTCAATATGATGAAAATCAATGAGATTATTTTTCTATCCAAAATGTTACTGCCTCTTTTTCTTCAAAATTTCAATAAACATACATCATCACATATCCAGTTACCCAGATATTTCCAAGGAGCTACCACCTCCTAATCATCCACATCTAATTGACTTCAAAATTTACTGTTTAGTACCTCATGTCTCCAGACTGATATTTCAGTCTATGATTACAGTATTATTCAAGTGACTTCCTAAAATACAAGTATGAGTAGATACTTTTCTGCTTAAAGCTTTTTAGTATTTTCAGTTCAGTATGCAAAGATGGGTGACAATTATTTGAGCTATCCTCAGTCATTCTTACTTTACCATTACTCCCAGGTGGTCCCTGGCACCCAACAAATGTGTGTGTGTGTGTGTGTGTGTGTGTGTGTGTGTGTGTGTGTGTGTATCTCCACTCTCAGTGCTTTTTCTAACTATTCATGCTATTCCATTTTGATTACATTGTATCCTTCCCATAGAATATTTTTTCTTTCCACCTCAATATGACCCCAATCTGACAAATTCAAACTACTAATCAGTCAAAATATGTGAAGTATTACCACCTCTATGTATGCTCCTAAGCGTTTTTTTTTTCAGTTAGAATATGAAGTTTGACAATTAAGCTCACAAACTCATCCTAGAAGAAGTGCTACATACATCATTGCTTAATATCACTACAGTCACCTTTGAAGTACTACTTTTGGGAAGCTATGCACCGATGCTAGCACCTAGTCCACCCTTCAAAGCAATTTTGGAACTCTATTTCTGGAATAGCCATCAGAGCTCTCATCGTACTCTCCTTGATGTACTGATGTCCTTAAAACATCTTCCTTTTAATATTTCCTTTATCTTCAGGTAAAGAAAAAAAGCAAGGTCAGGTAAGTAGGGATGGTGTTCCAATACAGTTATTTGTTTACTGGCTGAAAACTCCCTCACAGACAGTGCTGTGTGAGCTACAACATTGGCATGATGCAAGAGCCATGAGCTGGCCAAAAGTTCAGGTTATTTTTGTCTAACTTTTTCATACAGCCTTTTTAGCACTTCCAAATACTAAAATTGGTTGACTATTTGTCCAATTTGTACAAATTCATAATGAACAATCTCTCCAATATATTAAAAAATTAGCAACATCATTTTGACTCTTGATTTGGACTGACAGAACTTTTTAGGTCATGGAGAATTGGCTGACTTCCACTGTGCACTTTGACACTTTGTTTCAGAGTCATATTGGTACACCCATGTTTTGTCACCAGTGATAACATGGCCCAAAACATCATCTTGCCTCTCCCAAAAGTCTTTCTTGACAAACTTCAACTTTTCTTTTCTTTTGTTCATCAGTGAGCTCCTTCAGAACCATTTTTGCATACACTTTTCTCATGCCAAGATTTTCAGTTAAGATTTTCCTGTTTCTCTATTGATGTTTATTTGGTCTATTATGCTTCTTACAGTCTGCCAACAATTTTTTTTTTAATTCATTTTTATTGTTAGACTTATTGGGGTGACATCTGTTAGCAAGGATTACATAGGTTTCAGGCATATAATTCTACAGTGCATTGTCAACTTGATGTATAATAAGTTCACCACCTAATGTGACTTCTCTTTCCATCACCTTATATTTAGCTTCCCCCCCTCCTCTCCCACCCCCTCCCCTTTCTC
>PVJL010015328.1:0-14787 GCA_004026885.1 Lyroderma lyra | reverse complement strand
AATCATCCCACAGGACTAGGTGTAGAACCGTCCCGTCCCTAACGCGCGTTACCGATGCTAACAGTGTTCAGAAAACTTTTCAGTGGAACTTGGAGAAGTTATAGAGGAGCTTTAAAGTGGCTTAATCCAAAGGAAGTTGTGACACCACCAAGCCAGAACTGAAACTACGGATGCTGGCCCTGGGGAAGTCGTTCCCATTTTGTTCTCATCTGATCTAGAAACTAATAAGCTGAGGCCTCAACCCACCCCACCCCCCTGCTGCAGGTGGTGGGCACCCTCAGAACTGAACCTAAGACGGGCAGTTGCCACTCCAGCTGAGGACGATGTCAACCCCAGAATCACATGAATCAAGGAAGTGTTGGAGGCCTCTGTGTGACAAGTTATCACTAAATTGGGGGGATGAAGCAAATACAATAAAATGTGACTGATTTCAAGATGAGGGTTCCTGTGGGAGTGGAAACGGTAACCCCTGGTGTGAGGGGAGCCCCGGCTCAGGCTGAGTCTGGCGGATGAAGCCGTAGTAACGGACTGAGCCAGCGCCTTGCTGTCACCACCCGGCGGTGTGTGCAGGAGGCGTCCTTGGCTCTCCACAGTCCCGCTCTGAGCCCTGCCCGCTGGTGCTGGCAGTGGCCTTTGTCTTCTGAGTCCTGTTCCTCCAAGTATGGCCTCAGACCAACAGCGGCCACGTCACCTGCACGCCCATTAGAAAGCAGACTCTCAGGCCCCACCCCAAACCTCCTGAATCAGAATCTGCATTTCTAACAACTTCCCTGGTGACGCTTGTGCCCTCAGAGGTCAGAGACACACCTCCACATCGTCTCCCCAGTAGGTCTGGCTGCCCCTCGCTGCAGACTTCCATGTGCTGTCGCCCAGAACTTCTGCTTCCAACGTTTGTCCCACTCTGTGGAGATACAATTGATGCACCGTGGAAGTGTAAGGTGTACAACATGGAGATTTGATGCACACGGATATTGTGAAACGCTTACCACAACACGGTCAGCGAACGCATCCATCGCCTCACACGGGTACCGTGAAAGCAGGGAATCCTGCCCAATGCACGCGTGACACTTGTGCGGGGGCCAGGCCACCGCCTCCGCGTGGTCCCAGTGTCAGCGCCTGGGCCACCAAACGGGCGCCCGGCTTCTGCTTAAAGCCCGGGGCTGCTTCCTGCCCATTTCTCAGTGCCACGTGAGCTCTTCACTGGCCTTCCCTTTCCTGTTTCCTCTGTCCCTTCTCCCATTAGATACAATAATGTGGTGGAAAGGAAGGGAAGGAGAGAGAGGGGAGAAAGAGAAGGAAAAAAGGAAGGAAAGTAGGAAGAAAAAGTGGAGAGAGGCAGGCAAGGAGGGGGCGAGACCTGAGCCACCATCGTGCCACCGTGTTGGAGTTTCAAGTACACACAAACGCTTCCCACTCACTGTTTCCATTTTAAAATTAAGCAGTTACTTTCCGCAGTGTTGGAGAGGGTGTTCATTGGCCCAATAATTCGGAGGGCCACTTGGCAATGTCTGTTTAAACTTTTTAAATTTCCCTACGGAACTATTTGCATAAATGAACAAAAATACGTGTCAAAGGCATCTATTGCAGGACTGTTTTAATAACCAAAAGTATTAACTAGCCTACAGATATCAATAAGAGGGATTTTGAAAAACCAACATAGATCTCCGCAATGGAATATTATCCTGGCATTAAAAAGAAGTGGGGAGGGTCAGCATTGCTCGCTGAGAAAAGGAAACCGTGAGGTGAACCCCTCTGTGCTATTTTTTTAGTGTGTGCATACACATGAGACAGTCAGTGACTTACATTATTTGCAGCCAATGGAATTTTCTACAGCCATTACAAACACGGTTTTTGTCAGAGTTTTGAATAACTTGGGACAATTTCGTGATACGATGTTAATGGAAACAAAAAAAAGCAGGACATGAATGTCAGGGTTTCTCTCCTCCACCTTTCTTGAGCGTTTTCCAAAGTTATTACAGTTTCTAGAAATACCATTAATTTCTCTATAATATAGTATCCTACTCTTGGGCACTTAGGTTGTTTGCAACTTTTTCAATTCATAGGTCATGTTGACATAAACATTTTCTTACCTAAGGTTGTTTTCAAATTTCAGACTCTTTTTCTAAGATAAATGTCTTATAATTACAGGTTCATTAGATGTGACCTTTTATTATAATTACTGGTTCATAGGATATGACCCTTGATATTTATTGGTAAATTGGGTTCCATAATCCACCAAGATATTTCAGGTACTCTCTTCAATTTTTGTTACTGTAATTGGTTATTAAAAGTCATCATTCAACAAATTTCAAAATTTGAGATAAAGCAGCTCTGAATGCCTCCTGTGCACCAGGCTTCCTTAAAGGCACTGGGCTCACCATGACACATATGACATGGTGCCCACCTGTTGCTACTCTAAGTGTGACCCCGGGCCGGCACACACAAACACCTCAGTACATTCTGGTGCCATTCAGGCCATCGTACAATGGCACCCAGAGAGCTGTGGGACACAGCATGCATACAGTAATTGTGCTAATTACCCAAAACAGGGACTAGATCCTTGATGATGGGGAAATAGCTTCTCTTCTGACTCCCACCAGAGCTAAAGTAAGCAACTGTATGTGACTGTAATAAGGAAGTAGGAAAGACACTCACCCTAGTTTATGTGTCAAGTGTGCCACATATGTATGTCACAGATTCAAAAGGTGAGAAGCCTCCTTCAAGGACACATACATTCGTCCTAAATGTATAATCAAACCTGGCCTTCAAACACCCCATTCTCCCTGGCTGCTTAGAATAGAAAGATGGTTAATCTGGCCTTCAAAGCATTTGTCCCAACTTCCAAACAAAACAGAACAAACAAACAAACAAATAAGAAAACACTTCTAGGAGAAGAGAACTCAGCCTCTACAAATAGCACTTTTCAACTCTCTTAATATTTCTTAAGTCAAAAAATTCTAAACTGAAACATTCTAATAGTTGACTAAATGAAATTGCCAATATTTAACATGTTTTTAACTTGTAAAAGTGGCAGTTTTATATGGTTCAACTAAAACCTGCAATTGAATTCTTTTTTCTTTATTTTTATTAAATTTATTGCAGTGACATTTATTAGTAAATAAAATTACATGGACTTCAAGTGTACAATTCCATAATACATCATCAATATGTGTTCACCATCCAAAGTTGGTTCTTCACAAGGGTATCCCAAGACCACACATGTATTAGACCTCATTGAAACTTTATTTCACATCAAAGGATTTCTGCAATATCTGCCCCAACTGCCAAAAAAAGAGAGAACAAGAACTAACATAGGTTTATGCTTGGATAGTCAAATAATCAGTAAGATAAAATTAGAATACAGTATTTCCTGAATTGAAGGGGAGGAGCTTCCCTGCTTATTTAAAGAAACGTCTAGCTGCTGCAGAATTAGGAGCAGACACGGGCAAGCAGACCAAGCAAACTGCCAAACAAACGGTACTTCATTACCTCCTCTCAGCCAAGGCTGGTGCCCTCCTCTGAAGACAAAGCTAAGAGTGTGTTGTGAATCCAAGATTATTATTCAAAGGAATCTGTGTGCCAGAAACCGGGGAGAAGAAAGGAGGGAATAAGTTGGCGGCAAAAGTGGGGGGGCGGGGGGGGGGGGCTTGAGCTACAGCCTGAAATTGACGGAGATTCCTTTTCTATTACTCTTATTGGATTTAAACTCATAATGTGAAAAAGTAAATTTAATAATTTAGTAGGGGGTTCTGCTATTGGAAACGATGTCTCAGAGGTTGGAAACCTGGCTTGACCCCCCAAAAAGCATCAGAATTTTCTGTCAAAAGCTAATGCATAGTTTAAAATGCCTTTTAGAGTCTTGCTATTCGCAGTATAACCCCCAGCTCCAGCCAGTGTTTCTCAAACTCTGAAGTGCATATGAATCACTTGAGGTCTTGTTAAAAGCAAATTCTGACTTAGTAGGTCTGGGGTGGGGTCGGAGGGTCTGCATTTCTAACCAGCACCCACGTGTTGTGATTCTGCCGGACCAGGATTATACTGAAAGGCGAGGCTTTAGTAGACCATCCTTCTGATGGTCTGGGTTCCCTTTTTCTAAATCAAGTCTGATTCTCCGGGTCACCTCCCACCGAAGGCAAGACCCTCCTTCCAACTCTCCGTCCGTGATCTTGCTCTCTCCTCATTTGAATCTTCCTACCTGTAAAATGGGGTTAACAAATCCGTGTGGAGAGTCACTGGAGGGCTGAATCTTAGGAAGAAACTTATCTGATCCAAGCCTTTCCCCTCTGTGCCTGAGGCCCGTGCCCGAGATCCTGCACCGCTCAGCCCATCCTGTGGGACCTGGGAAAGCTCTGCAGGGTGAGGGCCTCTTGCAGGTATTTTCAAGTACGTGGAAGTAGCTAGCAAACCCATTGCTCAAAAGCACTCAGCAAACCTCACATTGATAAGAGATTTTTCACCTTTGACTGCAAGACAGAAGACAAGAAATCTAGCATTTCTACATGAAAGGTTTTAGGGGGTTTCCCGCCTGCCCCACCCTCTCCCCACAGCAGGTGAAATCCCCCCTCAGTCTTAATTTGTCCCCACCTATCAAGAGCAGATGTCAGCTTCAATGATTGCTTTGTGAATTCACGTCAGCCCTTTAATGCAATTCAACAGAGAATGTGGTATCGATCCCCCAGTCTCTTCTGTGTTTCCTAAGGCCTGTGTGTACCACCTTGGCCTTCCTGGTCTCTCCATCTCCCTGCCCCCTCCCTCCCTCCCTCTGGCTGTGGAATGTATGTCACATTCCTGCCAAGTGTGCTGAGAAAGACCCATCTGCAGTGATCCAAGGAGAGGGGTATCATAAAGGCAGTGTGCGGACATGTTTGAGAGATGAAGTGATGGAAATACTCTCTTTTTATTTGTGGAGAAACATTTTAATTTGGACGGAAAACTATATAAATCAGATGTAACAATGCCTCAGGAGTTAGAACTAGAAGGAGTGTTCTCTTTTAATGAATTGGCTCTTTTCTGTCCTTTGTAATTGCCGTAGCACTGCTTTTAAAATCCACCAGGTCCTCTCGTCACCAGGGGCATCTAGTCAGTAAATTTTACACCATGTATGGGTGACTGTATAATCCATTGTCCAGATCAGGATACTTTTACAGTGTCCAATATCAGTGATTATGCTGCTATGCAGGCATGCACTGACACTATCTCAGGTTAACCAAGATGGGGCTGTTCTAATCATGGGCAGTTTATAATAGGGGACCCAGTGACAGTTTGGCACTGAGACATGAATCTGCCCAAGAAAAACTGCACCAGACAGAATGAAACAGGCAAGAAAGACCTTATTCAAGACTATTGCTATAGAGGAGAGAGATTGAACTCAGCTGTGACTACAACAGGGCACCTGGGGACTTATGGCCCAAAGGAAGAGTGAGGGGGTCAGTGGATGGAAAATGACCAAGTGAAACTTGATGAGGTGTTATATAAAGAGGAGAGGGAATTCTTGCTGAGCTGGGCTTAGGAGGCGTTGGTTCATAATCTCGACCTTCCTGAGTGAAATCTGAAACTAGCTCCCATAAACAGGGCAAGGAGAGGGCAAAGAAAGAGCCAGACCACTCCAGGTTGATGGGTGGCAGTTTGGATGAGCAAGGGGACTTGTCCTACCCACAAGACAAGGAGTTTTTCACACCCATCTGCCCAATCTTAAAAGTTTACATTGAGGCCTTAACTGCATTCAGTTACGTATACCATCCAGGTGATGCAACAACACTTGGGTCTTTCAAGGCTGTGTCCTTAAAAATGGCTCCCACTGTGGGATCGTTGGGGAGAAAGTACATATTTTAATCGTAGAGGAGGGGATGGGGAGCCTCTGATCGCTCCGGTCCAGTTCTTACGTCCACGTCCTCTTGGTAACCTCCTCCAGTAGGAAGCCAAGGACCGCAGGACGCATGAGGACCAGTTGAGAAGAGGACTTAAAGGAGCCTGACTCAAGTCTGGTCAAGAAGGGAATCCTTATAGAAGCAAGGTTCCAATGAAAGGCAGCTCTTAAAACTCACTCCCCTCCAAGGAAACCCATCATTTACCAATTACAAGAACTCATCCTAGCCCTGAGGTATTCTTCCAAACATATTATTTATGTTCTAATTTCTTTTCCTTCTGTGATTTTATTTTCCTTTGTGAATCCAATTATTCTTATTATGTTTGATTAGGAAAGCTACTTCATCGTCTGATCTTTGCTTCTACTCAGCAAAGCTGTGGCGAAATTGACTTTTGAACAATGATAAATGTGGGTTGACTTGATTACGGGAAGCATGATTATAACTCAGCCAGGAAAGATTTGATCGAGTGGTCCACATTTCATGAGCTTAGAGAACAAAAGGAAAAGCAAGAGGGGGTGGATATTTATTTCATACATACGTCCATCACAGTGGAGACCCGGTGTGAGATACACTCTCTATAGCCCAGTGCTCACCAAGGGGCAAGCCCCTTTCCACTCTGGAACTAGTTTCCTTGACTATAAAATTAAGGTGTTTGCTTAAATGACTGGTACCTCACAGGACTCTTCAAAAACTTCACAGTTCTGACTTTTAAATCTTTCTTTCCCTCTCCGGATTGTATGTTCTTATTATAAAATATCCATCTTAAAGCCATTATAAAGGGTAGAATATGAGTGATGATAAATCAATCTGAAAATAATGACAATGTAAAATGTGTCTGAAAAGCTCAGTTTTCCATGCATGTTTATGTTTTGTAGTTTAAAATATACTGAATCCAAGCAGATGTGTGCAAGAATGTTCACAACAGCTTTATTAGTAAAAGGGGGTGTGGGGTTAAGGAGAAATAGAAGAGGCCTGAAACGTACTTAAGCATGAGAATTTATAATGGAATAAAAATAGTGAAAATCAATGACCTAAAGGAACAAAGGGGGATATATGAGTATATCAACAATTTTGAGCAAAACTGGCAAGCAAAAAACTAAGTACAATACCTACTTAAAGTGTAAAAATATACAAAACAGCACCACTTTTTTCTGAGGGATACATATTTATGTATTTAGTAAAAGTATTTTTTAAATGCTTGGCAATGAGGTTCAGAATAGTGGTTACCTATGGGAATTGGGAGGGGGGTTATGATTTGGGAGGTGAATCCATGGAGCTTAGCTGGATTTTCTAATGCTGGATTCCTTAAACTGGGAATTCGATATATGAAGGTTCATTGCATCATACGCTACACTTTTTTGTGTATCTTAAAATATTTAATGGCATCCTTGTGATAAAGGTGGGAGGGCCATGGAAACATATTACACATGTTTACGTGTAAAGATTAGAAACGGACTCTCAGCAAGTTGCCATGGTTTTGTAGTAGCAAAGGCTAACATGCATTTAAAGTCTTCTTGCTACCTGCCCCCAAATTACAATACACCCAGCAAACAAAAGAAAATAAACAAAGCATTTCCTGCGTGCACATTGCCAAAGGAATCACTGGCCCAATAACCATCTCTTGCATTGCAACTACTTGCGTACATAATTACTATTGTTTTTTACTTATAAGTTATGGTGCTTTGAAAAAAGTTTAAGAAAACTTATGTGGGTGGTGAGATATAACATTCAGATTGGATGCCAGGTTCATAAATGAACAGCTTATTGTACAAAATAGGCACCAGCTCAACCCTGAGTTTCCAGACGGCCTAGAAAGGGGTAGAAACCCTATGGGTTACAGAAACCAGCTCTGTGGGAGAGTTAATTTTTTCTTGGTTCTAAAATTTGGTTGAAGAATGAATCACAAGAATCCTGATATAAAGGGCACTGAGTGGGCCTTCAGTTGGTTTGATTTTGATAGCAGCTCCTGGTTACTCATCCATTTCACACACACCCAGAATGACCTGATTACAGCCAGTCTCCAACCATGTCAGCCCACCAAAGGCCTTCCCCTTGCACCAACGATCAGGTCAGGACTCTTACCTTGGCCTCCAAGGTCCCCACCCTTGCCTGACCACCTGCCCTCACCTCCTATCATTCACCTCTGAATTAGGTCCCAACCACCTCAGTCTTATTTCCTCTGTGTGGAGCTTATAGTCCCTGCACGTCTCCTCTTCCCTCGGTTGGGAATGCTCTTCTCCCAGATTCTGGTATGGATGACTCTTCTTTACCCTTCAAGTCTCCATTCAAAGGTCATCCCTATCCCCACCCCTCAGAGAGTCCTTCCTTTGTTAAAGTAGCAAAAGTAGCTTTCCTCCTCCAGTACCATCCCCAGGTCCCAGGCAAGAGGGGTGCATTGGGCCTGTGCTGTAGAGGGTGCCACAGCCCTCTCCATGGAGCAAGAAGTCCATGGAACCAAGGGGACTTGCATACCCAGAGCCTGTGTCACCATGTGACCTGGTCAGACTATGCCCTGCTTACCTGGAACCCGCCATTCTCTGCCCAAATGGCTCCAGGCCCATTTCCAGAGTTGATGTGCTTCTGCCTCGGGTCCTTCCTGCCATGGGTGGTCTGGCTGCCTGTTAGTTAGCACACTGCTAGGCGGGTGGGGGTGGGCAGGCATAGGGTGGCTATTTGTGGAAAGCATGGGTGGATCTTGGACATGGGGCTGAAGTATCAAATGTGTGAGCAAAAACCCCCTCACAGCAGGAGGAGAAGCCAGACTGAGATGAGAAGGGAACCGGCCCACAGCGGTGGTTAAGGGGCCAGGGCCCGGCTCACCCCACCCACTCTGCTGTATTCCAGTGCAGAACTCTGAGGAGTCTGAAGAGACTGCATGCAGACCTGGCCTTCCAGTTCCTTATAAAGTTAATTTGTCAGGGTAAGCAGATCGGTCACAATTTCTCAGTTCGGTAGCTTGGTTCGTAGCCTTAATCATTTAGACGTGTGTGGGCCCCCATGTGTACTGTAGCCACATCCCCACAACGAGAGAGGCAGGCCTAGCTCCCTCCATACTAGGGTCTTTCAAAAAGATGGGGGCGCTGGTTCAAGTGAAGGGCCTGGAGGTCAACAAGGGGGCCCATACCAAATGCTCTAGAAACATCTTTTCTGCCACCACCCTTACTTACTAGGGGCTCCAAACCCTCCTCTCGGCAGCCCTGCCTTCTGTCTTCCATTTCCCTGTTTATTTTCTTTGTAGCATCAACAAAAATCTAAAATGATCTGTTTGTTTACTTATTTAACATCTGTCGTCTTCCGGCTAAAGCATAAGTTCAGTGAGGTCAGAGGCTCATGGCTGCCTCCCCAGCACTTGGTGTGTACTAAGTGCTCATTAAAAATGTGCTTAGGTGCTGTTTTGTGCCAGGACTATGCTGGATGCCAAATGACTAAGAAAGGTCCTCTGTCCCCAGTGGGCTCCAAATTAGTGGAGGAGGGAGCTGAGAGAACAAAGGTCCTTTGCTTTCAGTTGCATACCTCTTAAGTGGTTAATTAATCTGGAAACAACAACATATGCAGAGGCATTGCTGGAGAGCTTTAACCAGGCAGAGAAGTGGTTTGCAAAAGCAAATCAGCTCCAAGGCAAAGGGAGAGATACTTTTCTGTTCTTCTAAAGCGATAGGGATATGGCAGCTTTTAAACTTGATGACCCATCAGCATCAGTGGAAACTCCTTCCGTCTCTCTCTCCCGGCAGGAAAATTGCGTGTTGTTCCAGGAAGGGGAATGTGTTAAAATTTTCTGCTGTTAAGCTAAAATATTATTTAGAACAGGAGGCTACACTCCCCTCTGCTGCTGCTGTCTGTTATTTAACTCCCACAGCAGACGGTGACATCTGTAGAACAGCACCGTCTTGGCCGCTCATCCCTTCCGAGGACCCGCGGGCCCCTGGAGTCATCCTTCTCCAAGGCCTCGTGCTGCGCGGCAGCTGGGCTTTCAGCAGCTTTGGGTCGATTCCAGTTGCTCTCCAGATGGCCCAGGTGTGTGAGTGTGACAGAAGGCAGCAGGAACACGGACCCTTACACGTAGAATTTTTCAGAAGTGCGTGTCATAGAAAATACTGAGAACTACCCCTAACTGAAGCTGTATCTTGAAAAACAACAACTACAAATCATAAAAGTGATCTTATACTTTGCAGAATTAGGTTGTAATTTCACTGTGTGCTCATTCTTGGAATAAGCACAAGGGAGCCATATATTTTTAAATAAAGTTTTATAACATTCATGTATTTCTTTTTTTATCTGGCTTTCAAGGTATCTATGAATGCATCGAGTCTAAGTATTATTGTGGACTTGCTATGTCCCAGGCACTGTTTTACACGGCGCAATCAGTGAACACAAATGGCGAAAATAATCCCTGCCCTATGGACCCTGTATTCCAGTGGGGTGATTGCCAAATCATAAAATATCGGTAAAAAAGGAGAGTATGTTAGAAGATAACAAACGGTAAGAAGAAAATACGAAGCAGGGAAGGTAGATAGGCAGTGCAGAACAGGGGTGAAGGTTACATCCCACTTGCAAAGAGGGTGGTCAGTGTAGGTCTCCGAACGGTGGCCTGAGGCCAAAGGCTTGGAAGAGGGGAGGGAGATCTGTGTATCTGGAGAAAGAGCATTCTAGTGTGAAGGGACAGCAAGGGCAGAGGCCCCGGGGTGGGGCAGGCCTGGGATGTTTGAGGAACATCAAGGGCATCAGCGGAACTGGAGGGAAGCGAGTGAGGGGAGGGAGGGAAGACGCATTTGGAGAGGTACGTGGGGAGGTCATTTGGGACATTGTAGGCCCACGGAAGGATGCTGATTTCGCTCCGAGTGAGATGGCTTTGAGCAAAGGAGTGAAGGGATCTGGCTCGCTCTGGTTACTGAGCTGACGATCAGCTGTACGAGAGTGAAGGTGGGAGTGGGAGACCACTGAGAGGCCCTTGCAGCAATCAGGTGAGAGCACGGTCGCCTGGACCGGGTGGTGGTGGTGAAAACAGTGAGAAGTGTTGGGATCCCGGATGTGTTTTGAAAATGGAGCTGATAGGGTTTACTAACTGGTCTGATTATGAGAAACACTGGACTACCTGGAGCATGAGGACAGGGAGGAATCAAGGACGATGCAAAGGTTTTGGGCCTGACCAGTTGGAAGTCAGGAGCCGATGTGAACAGAAACCGGGGAGGCGGCAGCATTAGACTATTTTGGAGGGAAGATCAAAAATTCAGCTGGCACGCCAGCTCTAACGGGTCTAGCAGACATTCAGGTAGCGATATCAAGTAGATAGAATGCGTAGGGCGTTCCCCCTCCCGCCCACCCCCTGCCCCGCGACCCTCACCCCTGGGCCTCTGCAAACTTACTTCACAAGCTGCCTCTGGAAGGCTCCCCCCTTGTCTTTCAGGCTAACACATAAAGGAGGGATAGCCAAAGGGTGGGGGTAGGTAACTCCCACAGGCAAGGGCAGCTGCACATTGAGGGGCACTCTACAATAACTTCCTTTAAAGCTGTGAAAGTGTCAAGGTCATTGACGGGGAATAGAGACATGACAAGTAAACGTAACAAGGTTATTTTGACCTGGATCCTTTTTTGTAAGGGCCATTATTGAACAAATAGGGAAACTTGAATGGATTAGAGAATTAGATGACAGTAATGTATCGATATTAATTTCCTGATTTTGATGGCTATTCTGTGGTTATGTAAGAGGGTGTCTTTATTTGTAGGTGATAAACACGAAGTATGAGGGGAAAGGGACATCAGATCAGCAACTTACTCTCAAAAGGCTCAGAGGAAAGAAAGAGCCCTTTGTGCTATAACTGTAACTTTTCTGTAAGTGTGGGATTGTTTCCAAATTAAAATAATATTTAAAATGTGAGGACATTTTTATATGACATCTTTATGGAACTAACAAGACGTAGTCCTCTTCTTTAGACCCCATAAGAAAGGTAGATAATTAGAGGGGGGACACAGCAGTCAATAATTGGTGGGCAATACATGTGATAAAATGTATTGTTTGCACATAAAAAGTAAGGATGAGAGAAGGTCAGTAAAGGAATTTGGAGGATGAAAGAGTGAGTTTGGAGTAGGTAGACGGGTGAGAGAAAAAGCTCTCTCGTGTGGCCTAAGGGGGTCTTTCAGCCGGGGCGTCAGCCTGGGTTTGTTCCAGGCAGCTGGAGCCCCTTCCAAACCTGGGGAGGCGTCTTCCAGCTCCCCTGTGTCCGCCGTCTGTCTGGGCAGGACAGTGACCCCACTCAAAGAGTGCTGACCTGTGAATGTAGCATTTAGAGTCCCTAGGAAAACTTTTGAACAGGAGGATCAAAGGGATAAAGGATGTAGAACATAGAAAGAAGCAGATGAAAGAGAAAGAAAATGTACGTCCTCTGTGTGATTTCACTCACGTGTGGGATGTAAAACTGAATGCAAAAGCAAGACAAACAAAAACTCATAGACACAGACAGCAGTGTAGTGGGAGGGGGCTGGTAGAAGAGGGTAGAGAGGCTCAAATATATGGTGCTAGAAGGAGATTTGACTTTGTGTGGTGAATACACAACGCGATACACAGATGAGGTATTAGAGAATTATAAACTTGAAACCTATATAATTTTATCCACCAATGCCAACCTCAATAAATTTAATGAAATTTAAAATATATAAAAAAAAAAGTAACTCTCACCCCTCCCAAAAAATAAAATATGACTTCTCTTCCTTTGAAAATGTGTGTTGTTTTTATTCGAGATACCCACCTAACTAGAGGGGTGGTCCCCTCCTTTCCCTCCATTTCTCCCCCTCCCTCCCGTTGAAAAAGCAAACTTTGTACCCTTTCTTCAATTTGAACAGCACAGGGAGCATTCTTCTCTCTTCTCAAATCTTAAGTAATAGCAAAAGAATCCCCTTAAGTAGAATTTTCTATTTTATGGTTTCTAAAATACTCATTGCAGAGTTATTACAGCATGTTTTCCACGTGTCAGAGTAAAGTTACGTTCCCAGGCTACAATGCTAGAGCACTATTGCTTTTCTTTTGGTTTCCCATGAGCCCGCTTGTAGCATGTCTGATTTCTTCATTGACCCGTAATTTATTTGGAATAAATAAATTTACCAACACTATAATGTTTGATCCATATTTTTGTTACAGAAGCCTATCAGTTGTACTGTGGTCTGGTAACTAGATTTTGTACACAATTATTTGGAATGTGTTGAGACTTGAATTGGTATCTAGGATGTGGTCTGTTTTTGTAACTATTACATGAGAGTCAGGGAAGGATGTGGGTTCTCTAATCGTCAGGGAGTGAGAGGATCCTACGCATGTCTTATTAAGTTTAACTTTTTAACCGTATTCAGATTTTGTATGTAATACTAATTCTTTCAAATGTTCACCTATGAATAAGTGAGCGAGGTGTATTGAAGTCCTACATTATGGGGACGTGTTTGACAGTTTCTTTCTATAGTTTATTATGTATTTTGATTCTACTTTATTAGATGCATACTAGTTTAGAATTTTTATTTCTTTCTGCTGAAATGTACTATGTTCATTATCCTAATAATGTTTTTTATCTCCAAATCTATTTTCTCTCATATCAATATAGCTACCCCCAGATTTCTTTAGTTTTAATCATTTGTCAGGCATATCTTTTGATTCTTTGTTTATTTACTCTCAACCCTCTGTTGCCCTCTGTTTTCAGAGTGTCTCATAAAAAATATCTACTGGACTTTGCTTTTTTAGTCAGTGAGTTTATCCATGTACAATTACTGCTTATGAACAAGAAAGGGTGTTCAGGTCACAAATAAAATAACCCTTACAGGAATGGTTAGCTTTAACAGGGTACCCAACCAACAGTCATACTCAAGATTCTGCTGTCCCGGGTGGCACACCAGGAGGCAAGCACCTGCAGAAAGGGGCCTGGCAGTCACATGTGCCATCGCAGGCTGCCACATGTCGCCCTGGCATCGGCAGTGCAGCTTCTGTAGATATCTGTAGAGAGTGCAGATTTCTAGAGAGACCTGCTCTGTCTTTGCCCAGCAGATTCAGAGTCAGCCATGTGAAATACCAGGAGTGGTGAGACGAGGTAGAGAATCTATCCTTAGTAATGATTCCCGATGCCTGTCAGCACCGAGCGATCGTTACGACAGCGGCATTAGGGGGAAATACACGGCGCCATTCTATTCCTGCAGCGGCTCATACCTATTTGATGAGTAGGGATTTCTTATATTCTATAAAATCATGTTCAAGGTTTCCTTAAACTATGTCTGAAGAATAATCTACATGTTCTCTTAATGATTTCTGCTAAAGTAGGTCTTCATGAGTATTTCTATTTTTTTTACTCCCACTGTCCCTCTGGCCTTCCTGTGTCATTTTTTTTTTTCAAATTCAGTCAGAGAAAATGAAAATATTTAAAATAGTTTCTTAACCAGAGGTAGAATTAAAATATTATTTGACACATTCATTTAAACCAAAAGAGGATTACCCAGTAATTCACCATGGGGAAAGCAGCAATAATGTGCATGACAATAAAACCATGCTTATTAAGTACCTGGTGGGTGACAGGTACTCTTCTAAGTTGTGTGTGTGTGTGTGTGTGTGTGTGTGTGTGTGTGTGTGTACATTATCTCTACTTAAATATGAAAATTCAAGGCTCAGAGAGGTGCAGTAACTGGCCCAATCACACAGCAAGTGAGGGTAGAGCCAACATTCAACTCCAGTCTTTCTGAACATCGTGATGGAAGGATTGAATCCTGGAATAAAATCACTGGAATTCATATCCCAGTTCCACTACTTAAAAACTATGTGACAGTGAGCAAGTTCTTTAATACCCACTTCTATCTCCGCTTTCTCATCTCTACAATGGGAATAACAATATCTATCCATGGGGTTGTTATGAGGCTTTAATGGGATGATATGAAGAGATGCCCAAATAGAACCTGG